>JXSR01S045903.1:0-28255 GCA_000969725.1 Ophiothrix spiculata
AGAGAAAATAATTGTTCAAGGAATGATGGAAGGACATCGCAGAAGAGGCAGGCAGAAAACCCGCTGGATAGATGGCATTAGAGAATATACTGGCCTATCTGTCAATGCAGCCTACCGTTATGCTCAAGATCGGCACAGTTGGAACGACATCATCAAAAGGGTCACAACGGGTCAGTCATGACTCATAAGACGACGACGACGAAATAGGTTCATTGTTTTGTTTTTGTTTTTTGCTTTGTTTGTTTGTTTTTTAATGGATGTGCACATTGAGGTGATGGTTAAAAAAATCTTCAGGTGAACAAGTGGGAAAAAAAGAAAAGTGCGCTGAAAAGCCAATTTATCACATGATTTTTTGAGACAAACTTTTATGCTATAAAGTACCTATAAAAGGCCTATTCAGGCCTTATTAGGCCAAAAAATAGGGAACTCTGTCTCAGCTTAAGATAAAAACCCTAAGCGCTATGCATTTTTTTTTTTTTTAGTAAAAAAAGGGGTACGCGGATGCGGAAATACCCCCCTATTTTTTTTTATTGCATTTTAACCTTTTTTCCAGTAGTAGGAAAAAAGATGAAAAAAATGAAAATCTCTCAAAAACCTTTAACAAAAAAGAAATGTGCGAAATTTGGATTTTTAAAAGCTATGCGCACGGGAAGCTGAGACAGACTATTTTTTTCTTTGGCCTTAGATTTCTTATATAAACTCTATACATCGTGTGTATAGCCTAAATGGCTATAGACATGATGGTCGTGTCAATATCCTCGGCCTTGCTATATACTCTTTATATGTTCCAAGAAAAAATATGGTTCCTAGTTCTCTGGAAATTAGGCACCAGGAGCCATTGTTTTCAGAGTTCTGGCTCCTGGTATGGTCCTTGTCCGCTTAAGAAAAAGCTTGAAAAAAAAAATACTGGGGATTTATAGTGCACTATGCCTCCCAGATTTGTAATTCCACTCGGCCACTACACACTTTACAGGTGTTCGCTGACCACTGTGGCCCAAGTAAGCTCCATTCCACACCAAGCATCATTTCAGGTTCTGAGACAACCTCTAGGGGTGCTGAACCTTGATCAGCCCACAGTCGCACCATCGCTGCCCGGATCAGCTCCCCGAGTTTCGTACGGGTTTCCACGAGACAATTAGCAGTTAGTTCCTTGTCCAAGGGAATTTCAAGCATTCTCAACTTTTTGCACCAGGGGGGTTCGAACTCAGGACCTTCCGCATCGCAAGCGAGTGCCTTACCGATTGAGCTTACTTGACTTGAAAAAATTCTTATTTAGAAAGGAAATGATTGGAAATTTTTGTTTTTTATATTTTTTGGTGATATTAAAGTAGACTCACTTATAGAGAAAATGGATATATTATGTAGTTTAAGATGATATTATAAGTGGCAAATAATCTATTTGTATAAACCATGTAAAACTGGTCATTTTTAGTGTAAGGCCAAATAAAATTAATAGTTTGTCTCAAAGCTCCCGCGCGCATTAGTTTTATCGCCCGCTTTAGTTTCCCTCTAAAATCTAAAAATTGATTTTTTTTGCCCTTTTTTATTTTTTTTCACTGAAACTGTGAAAAAACAAATGACAACAATTGCTAATTTGTTTTACTTGATTCTTTATTCTGTTTTTGAGTTCTAAAAAAGACATCATGTAAATATATGAGGGGGAACATATGGAACTCTTGTAAAATAGCACTCAGGACTTCTGTCACACACAGGAAAAAAATCTAAAAAAAGAAAAAAACTTACAAAAAAAACCCGCATTACGCATTAGTTTTTCAAGAGAGGAGGGCTTTGAGACAAACTATTTATTTTATTTAGCCCAAGCAGATTGTTTGTATGCTAAACATGATGCGGATGTTAGTGTTTGACCAAAGTATATGTCAGTTTTGACAAAAAGTACATAAGATGTATTTTCCAAAACCTTTTAGAAAGCCAAATAAAATAGTGCATACATAAAATTTGAACTTTATTTTTCTTTTTGTAATCTAAATATTTAGGAAGGGTTCCTCAAATTTTTGATTTTTATTCTAATTTTCGACAAAAAAGGATGCAGCATATCACTCCATTTTCTGTTAAAATATTTACTGTTGCTTTCTATTCTAGGAACCGTGCATAGAATTCCCTTGCGTAAATGACTTAAATGCCACGTTGCCATCACAGAGTGCAAGGTGTATATCAGAAACAAAGAACTGGAAATGCACAATGATTAAGTCCAATCAACCCGATAAAGTAAGTACTTCGGCATTTCAATACTTCAGGGCGAGGGGGGGGGGGCACTGACATAGAAAGGTGATACGGTTATGTGCGGCCCTCAAGACCCCTTTTCACGCCTTGTCTGCCGCTCCCTAGGCCCCCATTTCAAGTCGAACCTTTTGTTCGCAAGCCTTGTTTTCAAACATTTTCAGTTCCCTAGCCTCATGTTTTGAAATTTAGTTCCCAAAACCCCCATTTCAACCAAAATTTTGAACAATTTTGCTTCCAGAGCCCAAATTTTGCCCCAAAAAAACTAGTTCTGAAGGGTCATTTTTTGGTCCCTTCAGCTCTCTAGACCCCCTTTTCAGAGTCAATCTTCGGTTCCCTAGACTAGGGTTTCAGATATCAGGGCCGCACACCCCTACCAAAACCAAAGTTGGGTGCCCCCCTGGGTTCAGGCTCCTTCGATACTTCAGGCCCCTTAACCATTCTCTACTTCGATATTACAAAGTTTGATTACTCTGAAATCTCAATATAGTGCGCATTTTCCCAGTTGTAATGTGTTGTCCTTATATAGACATAATAAGCTTTGTCGCTTCTGATTTATGATGCATGCAACTTTTTTTATCATCTGCTTAGCGAAGTAGGTTTGTTTGTATTGTAGTGAAAAACATGTTTAGCAGCAAAGCATGGTGTGCAATGTAAAGTGCACTTATTTTAATTAGCTGAAAATAGAACAAAACCTGGTTGGATTAGAAATAAATAAGAATGGCATCAACATTTGTTTATTGCATTTAAAAAAGGGCAATGAACATGCTCAGCAGTATAAGAACAGTGAAAGGGTTTTTTTTAACCATGAGACACTTTGACAATTCAAGTAACTATATGATATAAAAATATTTGCATCAGATCTAGTAACAAAGGAACCAGTGATTTTTTAAATATCTCTTTTATAATTTAATAATTTCAAGATACTGAAAACTATGCGATAAGATCATTGACTCAAATAAGTAATATGATTTCTACCAACACAGATGAACCTTTATGCTAGGACCATATGCATAGTTAATATATATATTTCAAGAAAATTCAAGGTTTCTTAATTTATTTATTTTTACAAAATACTGTACGAATGGAATATTTCAAACATGAAAAAAATCAAATCTGTTCTTTTTATTGTAGGTTCTCATTGGATGTCTTGAAGCAGACTCTCGCACAGGACAAGTTTTATTAGTGGATAAGACTAGCTCCATTAAATGTTTGTTGACAAAGACTACAGGCATGACCATACATCATGAGCAATTGACTGATAAAACAGATAATGTTACAACAAGCAACAAAAATAGCATAATGCGTTTACAGCCTCATATGTTAGACCAGCTTGTCAGAATAGACAAATGGTTGATTGTCTTTGAAGAATTTGATCACAATGACGGATCTAATGGTTTCAGTGCGTCAGATATCTCAAAAGATAGTCCAAGTGATAATCAACGAATTAATAACAGAAATAAAAATGGCTGGAGCCATCATTATATTGTGGTTGATGTTACAGATATAGTAACAGTTTGTCCAAAGATCAGTTTGGAAACTCCTAGACCTGCCAAAAGAAATGCTACCTCAGCCGGATTAAAGCTGACTGTAAACAATCAAGCTATTCACAGCTCGTCAGCAAAAAAGACACCAAATGTTTTATTTTTGGTCAAAAATAAAAGCTTACCGCAATCTTTGTCAGATGATTCAGAAGACTGCTCATTTAATGTGGATGTGGTGCTTTATAATGATGCGAGTCCGGGTTCATGTGGAGCATCTGAACAGAGGAAGGAGGGCAAGTCTGCAGAACAGAGGACGGAGGGCAAGTCTGCAGTTTTGTGTTTCAGCAAAGAAGCGGTCAAGTGGCATCCTGTGTTGTTTCCTGGATATTGGTATGAGTTATCAGCAGATACAGCATCCACTGTAAGTACGAGGGGGTATCAAAAAGTTTTAAACTTGACCACGAAGGGATAGAGCTATATCAATGACATTTTGTCAGAATAGGCACTCGTCTTTATGTGTACATTGTGGTGCAGAAATGGTCTCATAAGTAGATTTACTTTCTTTATAAGAAGCTATGAAAGACATTTACCTACCCGCCGTATTATATATATAAGCTGCTTGGTGGAAATTGAGACATGCGGTGTAATTAAGTCCCTGCATTGGAAGGATTACAGATCCCGGTAAATTTTAATGACTCAACTAAAGTTTAGTTGTTTGATAGTAGGGTTTCCTCTTTCCATTGATGCCAAAATTATGGAAATTAGTTGATGAATGATATCATAGTGATGTATTAAAACATGACCGACCTGAAAATGTTGATTTTCATTTAAAAATAAAAACAAATTTTTTCAATAGAGAGAATCCCGGCAATAACAGTCTGTGGACAGTCAGTTAAAAGTGTGAGAAATGTGTTACTTTGCACATTGACTATGCAAAGATGCGCTAAGTATCTCATAGTAAAATAACGTTCCTGGCTCTATTTTCTTCTGGGTAAAGTTTAAAACTTTTTGATACCGCCTCGCATTCTACTAAACAAGTTGAGAAAGAATTAATTTGCAATATATCATTCTTTGATGGTGGTGTGACTATCCTGTGTTTTCTAAGTCCTAATTTGTACCTCAGATAGATTTACCAGCTAAAAGCTCGTAAAGATAATTCAATACATATCAAAAGAGACACAATTTCATCAAAAATAATTTGTTTGCCCATCACAGGTGTAGAAACAAGATCTTTTTACGTTTTGAAACTAGAAACACTGTTTTCACACCATTTTTTGCCTCTGGCGGCAAAAATTAAAGTAGGTAAAGAATGGCAATTTTCTCCAATATTCCTCAAAATTATTTAGTTATTTTTAGACCCCTGTGCTGCGTATGACGTAGGTCCGCTTTCGGCTATATTGAAATCACATCAAGTATCATTGTAGTTTGTCTTTGTAAACAGCATGGTGATGCTTTGTGGTTATCTTCAAGTAGCAAACCATCCAAATCATATCTGCAGAAGATCATCCAGAAAGCTGGATGTCCACAGATTCTTACAGTGTCTCCTGCAGCAAAAATAAAGGTTCTTAAGGTATGATATTTATGGTTTTTAGTCGTTTGTTGATGGAGAAAAGTACCCTTCTATACTTTGATCAACACCAAATAGGTGAACCTCTTCACATTGTGAATTGATACAGATGAGCGTATGCGTGGCTGAACACAACACAACTGCAGGAGACGCAGCGCGCATTATACGCGTGACTTGCGCATCAGTATCTTCGGCGCGCGTGTAAGTGGGATTATGTTTACTTGCAGATGAAGAAAAGCCTCAGAATTCCTGCCTATTTAGTGTTGATCAAAGTATATTTCAAGCAGCTGAAACTTCCAAGTAGAGTAGTTGATTGGGCAGACTTTCATGTTGTTAATTTTTTGTTCTTTCTTGAATATAAAATAACCTCATAATGTAAAACTTAGGAAGAAGTGGTGCAACTAAGAATATAATTTGAAAACACAAAATATTGGTAAAACTGGGTCTTGTTTTCATCAATCCCCCCGAGTGGACCCCTCACATACTTAAGGGTTACCCATACTCGTCAGATCCCCTCAAAATTGAACCCTAAATGGTATAATTATTGACAGCAAATGACATCCCTAAATGGCGTAAGATGGTGTAAATCTCACCCCAAATGGCGCAACGGCGAAAGATTGTAATAACCTATTTCTTACAAATTAGGTACTAAAAAGTACAAAATTAAAGTTTTTTGTTCATTAAAATGAAATCAATATTTATTTTTTCTTGTTTTTAAATATTTTTATTTAAAACATGTATAGCAGGATACTCAGCTAAGCGACTCTATGTGAAAAGGTAGCTTGAATTTACAACCCTAAATGGTGTAAATTATGCTGAAAACTACTCCTTTTTCTAAAGTGTAGACGCCACTCGTTGGTCAAAATCAGACCCTTTTACGCCATTTTTTATGATGACCACGAGTACCAATTGCCATCCGGAGTGCCCCCCCCCCCCGGGCACTTCCCCCTAATTTTTGAGCTAACAGGTCTTATTCATTGTTGTTTTTTCAGGTGCATGAAGTGCCAGCTGAATGTTTAACCAACTGCCAACAAGTAATAAGCAGCATACAGTATGATGTCAAAAGCATTACCCAATTACTTAACACAGAGTAAGCATTTTATAGTGTTTTGAACTTTTCAATGTTTGAAATTTGATTGTGTATTAGCTTCTAATGTAGTTGACATAGCACAATTGTGACCCGTCATATCGAAAGGTACCTTCAGGGGTCCCAAAATCAAAAACATTTTTTTGGTCTCATCTGGAAGCCGTGATTTTGAGCTGCTTTAAAACGAGACCTTGCTTTTGGTTATTAGATGTTTGGTTGCAAAGTTACATCCAAGTTGGTAAAAGGAATCGGACTGATTCGGAAAACTATAGTTCTGAGAAAATTGAGTTTTAAAGTTTTTGCACTGAATATAACTTGAATGGCAAGAGGATATTTATCTTGAATTTTACCACATTTTTCTTATGTTTTGGATGTTGGAACCTGATTAATATGATAGAGTACACTTCAAAGGTATTGTTTCTGATGAAATTAGAAATTCAACCTAATTTTTGTTCAGCTTCAATGGCCCGTATTGTGTATTTTACTATGCCGACCTTAAGGTACCTTTTGATATGGCGGGTCACAATTGTGTTAAAACCCTAAAAAGGTCTTGGCTTGTATTTATTTTTGCTGAAGAATTTGAACTTTGATCTTAAGGGAGGTCAGAGCCTCACAATCCCTAAAAATTGTTTTTATCATAACTTGAAAACTAATAAAGTAAACTATATAAATGTATACATTTTTAGAAAAGAAATTTTACTAGGAATGCATTTCTAGCATCAAATTCAAATTTTAAGAACTCGCTGAAAACGAGTTTTTTTGCCAAAAAAGTATTATGTGGCAAAAATCTTCTAAAATAGGTTAAAGTCATCTTAATCAATAGTTCTAGGGAATGTTTTCTCAAATTTTTGAATTACGCAGTTTTCACCAAATTGGCCAAAAAGGGCCAAAAAATGTCCCAAAATCATGATTTTTTGAGAAAAAAATGAATTTTTGGCCTATCGGTCCAAAATTTTTAAAACAAGGGGATTAAACAAAAAATTGAGAAAACATTCCCTAGAACCATCGATATAGATGACATATACCTATTTTTGAACATTTTGGCCAAATAATATTTTTCCTAGGCTTGTTCAAAAAATTTTGGCAAAATAACTCGTTTTTGGTGAGTTACGAAAAAGCGAGTTCTTAAATCAAAAATCTGATGCTATTAATGGATTTCTTGTAAAATTCCCTTTCTAAAAATGTATACTTTTATATAGTTTACCTCATTAGTTTTCAAGTTATGATCAAAACAAATTTTCAGAAATCGTGAGGCTCCGACCTCCTTTAAGTTAATTAGTCCAGTAACTAATCCATTATATTTAAACTTTGGATCAGAACACTGAAATTGACCTTGTTGGAAATTTTCATCTGCTATCGCTGCAGACTTCTTCAGCCAAATGGCCCGTTTCCCGTGATTACTTGACCTTGGCTAATGACGCAGTAACTATTGGTCTTTTTTTATTTGTATTTAATTTACCCCTACATTATCTTTGTTAAAAATGTTTGGCTCTGCATGAAAAGCAGTCTTAAAAGGACCACTGTAGATAATCAATATTTCTAAATATACAGTGATTGTTTATATCAAAACTTTGTAAACAGAAGGTACTTTGACTGCGCATTGCAACTTTCCAGCTATAAGCCAAGCAATAATTTATTGGACAGTTTAAACAAAAATCCAAAGTACAGGGCCCCATTGTTTGTAAATGCAACCCCTGCATGGATTTTTGTTTAAATTGTCCAATATTATATTGCCTATAATAGTATACAAATATTGAATGCCTGAGAGTGCAATAGTACAAAATATATCATGAGGTCAAATGTGGACTTTTCTATTTCACGAGGCGTAGACGAGTGAAATGGATCAGTCCAAATTTGACCGAATGATATATTTTGTACTATTGCACGTGCATAGGCATTCAATATTTGTTTTATATCATGATATCACACAGGTTTGTTTCATGCCGTGCAATGGAAAATATTTTTTGCACGGCTCAAATCACTGCAATCATGATATAATAAGGGCTTTCTTTAATACTATGATTATATCTATTTGCTTTCAAGGGGCCATCCATTTGACAATGTAGTGTCATTTCAGGGCTGCATTGTAAGCTGTTGCTATGCACCATCCATGATGTCAGCCAGATCACATCAAGATCAGCCAGGTATAGTAGAAAATTTGCACCCATTTTAACCTCTCAAGGGACTTTTTGAATAAACTTTAAATAGATTCATCATTATTTCAATAGTGGATTACCATAGAAAATTATATATTCAGAAAGAAGATTTTTTTTTAAAGATTCTTATGTCAACATTTCTAAGCAAGCAAATTGTCTAACCCCAAATCATCTAGTTTTTCCCCCATACAATTTGGTTTTGACACAGATATTAAAAAAGTACCTCATACCCTATAATCTTGATCATAAGAACCCCCTCAGCTCCACTTCAAATCCTAACGTGGTGAAAAATTACAGTGGTCCTCATTATAACTTTTTGTATTTTATTCATCAGATCAGCAAGTACTTTCATATTTTGTGTTTCCAAAACAGTAATTGTTTGCCATGTCTGGATTTGAATGTGTTCTTATGATCAAGGTAACATGTTCTTGTGACCGAGGTAACAGGGTATTTGGAGTTTGGTGATAATAAAAGATATGTTCTATATGTCCAAACCATTGGCGTTTAGAAAAATGATAGACCATGTTCCTTATGTACAACTATTACTTGGGAGGTAATAGATTACCTTTCTTGCTGATGATTGTTGCATATGGGTGACCTGCAATTGATGAAAGATTATGATCAGTATTACAATATGGAACCTCGTTAACAGAAGATGTGATAATACAAAAGCCTTGATAATACAAGGTGTTTTTTTGGTCCCAAGAATATGTGAAACGGATATTTCGGTATTGTATAAAGTTCTATATGATACAAAATCCTCCATGTGATATGAAAAAGTTGTACCACACAACTCTTTTACCAGTCCAACTTATATTGCTTTTGGAACATACATACCAACATTTTCCAAGCTTTTTCCCTGGCATTTTCAAGTTTTTGCTTTAAATTCCATATTTATTGAGTGCTAAAGGTGGCTTAGCACAGAAACGGTTCATCAACAATTTCAATGGTTAATAGCTAAAGAGGATATTTCCGTATTGCATACAATTTCAAAGTTCTATGTGATACAAAATCCTCCATTTGATCAGAAAAAATTGTATCATACAGCTCTTTTACCAGTCCAACTTGTATTGCTTTTGGAACATATAGTTGTATTACAAAGCGTGCGCTGTTGTTATGCATGCGTGACTAACTGCAACGCGTTGTACTACGCCGATAGAATGATGCGCATAGCATTGCAGCAAGGAAAACTGCCAATCTAAAGTTGATTGCAATGCTAACAAAACATAAAATTAACCATTTTCAAATCATTTTTCATTACATGTTCCTTGCCTTAAACTTTTGTACCACTGATTTTGACATTTCACTGGCAATAAATCATATTTAGCCTACCCACTACTATGTGGTCTACTTTGAAGGACACAATGATACCCTCAAGTCATATTCCTGTCCTTCAAGGCATGAAAAATGGTAACTTAGTGGATTGTGGACTAAATATTGGATGATTTATTACCGGTGAAATGTCAAAATCAACGGTATGAAAGTTTAAGGCAAGTATCGTGGAATGTCCTGGCATTTTCAAGTATTTGCTATCAAAGTATGCAATACGAAAAATATTAATGGTTTGGGTTCGTATCACACGAGGCTGAAAATACGAACCCAAACCATTCATGTTTTCTCATATTGCATGAACAAACAGGGGATTACTAATAGCATATGCATCGTTCTATCAACTATAATAATGACAGGGTTAGTACGGGTCCTTAAAAGTCCTTAAATTTAATTTTTAATTTTCCAGGCCTTGAAAGCCCTTGAAAAACTGACTTTATCAAAAAAAGGCCTTGAAAGTCTTTGAATTGTTGAATGTCAGAAATATTACAAATAAATATGTCAAAAGAATTTACCATGCAATTATTTTTATTCAAAAAATGGCGAAAACAAATGTATTTTGTTGATACATATTCTGCCGGCCGTCCCTGAAAAAGTCCTTGAAAGTCCTTAAATTGTTCTTGGAAAAGTCCTTGAAAGTCCTTGAATTTTGTAAGTGAAAAAGTGTACTAACCCTTATTTATCAATCTATTTATCTTTCCCCAGATTGGCAGATTAAATTTGTTATCAGAGACCCATCTTGTAGTATTAGAGATGAGAATGCCACAGTAAGAGCCTACATGAGTGTCAAGCCATCAACATATCCAATTGGACTCATACCAGGAAGCGTCGTTACATTCAGGTCCGCATGAAGCGAGGTTGAAATGAGTTTGTAGAAAAGTATTGCCACAATATACTGACCCCAACATGTGGGGTTTGAAATGATAACGTATACATTCCTTCAGAACCGTACTACTTCCCTATTTGAATTAAGGCTGGGGTAGACCTTCAACTAGCACAAACAGTTTTTGTACTCTATTTCTCAAACTTATTGCCTAAACCACATTTAGAAGTGGATTTTTACCCTGAACATGATTGTGATATCGGTTGTTGACTAAAAATGTCAATTTTGGCAAAAAATAACAAAAAACATATTTTTTGCCCCCAAAATGTCTCGAAAGCGTAACTAAAATTTTCATTCGTGAAATTTTGAACTTTCTTGCTTTTTGGAATATAGAAACAAATGTCTATGAATGGTTTTCTGAAATTTTTAACTTTTATCTTCTTTTTTTTTTTTTTTTTTTTTTGAGAAAATGCCAAAAATACGTCCAAAATTGGCATTTTGATGGCAGTAGTGGGTTTGTTTACATTTTTTGACCTATTTTCACAAATGCAAATTTTAGTTACGCTTTTCAGAAATTTTTGGGCAAAAAATATAGTTTTGGGCATTTTTGCCAAAACTGACAATTTTGGTCAAAACCGATATCACCATCATGTTCAGGGTAAAAATCCTACCAATATAGGCCAGGTTACCAGAGATAATGATGAGCTCGCAGCCGACGTTTTTGTGCTTTTATGGTTTTGAAAAAAGTATTATCTTATTAAATTTTCACCTATTAAATTGATATTAACTATTTTTTGAATATATCAATCTGTTTATTGCTCTTATAATATTTGATTGATATCGATCTTTTCAAAACTTGTGAATAGTATTAAAAAACAAACAGAAATAATGTAAAATAAGTTGGGACCAACTCTTGCACTGCTTTGTGGTGGGTGGTCATAAATTAGTTTTATAATTAATGTTCTTTTTTATTTTCTCTGCAGGCGTTGTATACGAGTGAAATCCTCGAAAGGAAATAATACATACCAGGTTGGGCCTCTAACTGATATCACTGTAGAATATGTACCATGTGATGATCCCAACAATTGGTAAATCAAAGAACACTAATCGCTTTGTGAGTGCAAGAAAGTCGTGTCTGCAATGGCTGCCTTAAGGTATATTTATTGAAGACCAGTTACTAGCATTTCAAAATCACCCCAAATTTCCCTGTCATATATCAGTGGCTCTTAAAATGGTTCTACAGGTGACAGTGGACACTGTCACCTGAAGAACCATTTCAAGAGCCACTGACCTAAAACTAGAGATTATACACTGTGCAATCTAAATTAAGGAATGACAAATGGCAGCTTTTGCAGATATGACTTTCTGGCACTCACATAACGACTTATGTTTTTTGCTTGTATATAAGGTGGCTTCAGAGTCCCTGTTGTGGTTGCAGTTGGTAGCTGGGGCAGACGACCCTGAATTTGTAAATGATATTTTGCCCGGGTAACACCAAGAGAAGATATCGTGCATATCCCATCATGAATTACTTCCTATGAGATTGTTTGTATGGGAAATCATGGGAGTAGTTAGTGATGAAATACCCATAAATCAAAGTTCATAGGTATAATCTTGCATTTGGGCGTATTTCATCACTAACTACTCACATGAATTCCTGTACAAAATTCCACACAGGAAGCAATGCATGATGGGATACACATGATTTCTTCTTTTGGTAACACCTGCATGCCACAGGTTCTGAAGGCTAGCATTTGTGCTCAATGGATACCCTCTTCAAGACCATAAAGATGGTTTCAGAGTAGCTGTCGTTGCGGCAACGACGTAGCGGCACACAACCAAATTTTCCAATTTTGAGTTGTCGTAATGTAGCACGACACATTTGCATATTGCCGCAATGGTCTGTCGCAAGAAAAGTTGAATTTATTCCAACTCAAAATATCGTGTTGTTGCGACCATCATCGGCTTGTAGTACGACAAGCAAAACTTTAGAGATGCGATAAAGGTCTAGTTTGCGCACTTTAAATTTTGGGCGTCACACTGGTCGTACGACCACACGACAGGTGAGTCTGAAACCAGCTTAACTGTTCAAAGGAATAACCCATCTGAGATCGTGTACAAATGTGATGCAATAATTAGTACAAAGAAGGGAGTGAAAATATAAGTGTTCACCATTTGATAAAATTAAAGTGTGAGGAGCTCGTGTGGTCTAGTGGAATAGTGCAGGACTCCGAATCAGTAGGTCGTGAGTTCGAGCCCCGCTACAGTCAGCGGGTTATGTCTTTGGGCAAGGCATTTAATCCTCATTGCTTCGTCTACCCGAGCGTTATTGGGAAGCTGTTATGGGAAACATTACAATCTAAGTGCAGATAGGGTGCGCGCTTGGCCAGCGACTCCTAGGTGAATGCGAAATGATGGACGGTTTCCTGACGGCAGCGTAATAATAGGCATCAGCGCTTTGAAACAGTTGTTAGGCGCTCTATAAATGGTGTGTATTATTATTATTACTATATATTGAAGCATTTTTATTTGCAATTTTATTTACAATTTAGACAAAATAATCAACAATCAATCAAACTGTCTTTTATATTTGTGCTTTAAAATATAGCAAAAGGACAAATTTCCATCAAGTTTTATTGTAAATGTAATTGCATTGTGTTTCTTTTTCCCTTGCAGTAATGCAGCGACAACAGGTTCTTCAAATCAGCAATATTTTGTGTCCGAATTGTTAACCAATCAGGTGTCTTTGAACCCAGGGGTTTGTTTCAATTTGAATTGCCACGTCCAGATGATTCACCTGATGATTTTAAGGTATACTTGGCATGTGGATGTAAGAAAGTCATATCTGCAATGGCTGCCGTATGTTTTATTTAGAACACCTTGTCACTAGAGTGCAGAAAATCCCTAAAAAATTCCCTGCCATATGTCAGTGGCTTTTGAAATGGTTCTTCAGGTGACACTGTCACTTGAAGAACCATTTCAAGAGCCACTGACCCAAGATTGGAGATTATACACTGTGCAATCCAAATTAATGACAAATGGCAGCTATTGCAGATACGACTTTCTTGCACTCACATGATGTATTGGCATGTGGATGTAAGAAATTAAAGTTTGTATCTGCAATGGCTGCTATATGTTGTAACTAGAAACCGAAAACCCCTCAAAATTTGACTTCCATATGCCAGTGGCTCTTGAACAGGTGCCCCCCCCCCCCACGTGATAAACATTTAAAGAGCCACGTGACCCATGAAAATGCAAATTTATGAAAAATGGTAGCTTTTGTATTTTTGACTTTCTTACTTTACTTCTTTACCATGAGTTGCTTCTGTTAATTAAGGCTGGGGTAGACCCTCAAACGGCGTAAATGGTTTTTGTACTTTAACTCTCAAACTAAATTAAAACAGAAACACAATTGACAAACGCATAATTTTATGGGCAAAATAGTTGCCTGCATGTTTTTGTAATTTTTGAGTTGGCAGTGTACCTCATGTGAGCTATATGTGACCCGTCATATCGAAAGGTACCTTAAGTTCGGCATAGTAAACTACGAGATACAGGCCATTGAAGCTGAGCATAGTCAAAAATAACATCCAGGTCGAATTTCTAATTTCATCAGAAACATTACCTTTGATGTGTATTCTATCATATTAATCAGGTTACAACATCCAAAACATAAGAAAAATGTGTTAAAAACCAAGATAAAAATCCTCTCACCATTAAAGGTCTATTTAGTACAAAAACCTTAAACTCGATTTTCTCAGAACTGTAGCGGTTTTCCAAATCAGCCCAAGGCTTTTTACCAATTTGGATGTAGTTTTGCAACCGAACATCCAATATAATATAAGTAAGGTGTCATTTTAAAGCTTAAAATCTCAGTTTTCAGATGAGACCAAAAAATCAATTTTGATTTTGGGACCCTTTAGGTACCTTTCGATATGACAGGTCACATATTTTGTCACATATCACAACAAGGCTCAGCACTGTTTCTTCAGCATAATGTATAGCAAACAAATGTGTGCAAATTAACGCTCAACTCTGAAGGTGAACATAATAACATTCAGGTTAGATTGTAATTCCTCCTTTACTGCTGAGTACTCGTCACTTCTCGATCAGGTATCAATCTGTTCGGTTGGAGACTTAATAGGCAAGGGGCAGCCTATCATTTATACACACATTAGAGGTATAGGGGCAACCTACTATTGTGCAAATAACTGTTGGCAAGGGGCAGCCTTCAGAAAGATTTTTAGAGCCACGAATATCTCATAAGAACAACACATTATAGGTTAGGGGCAACCTGACATGAGCCACGAATATCTCATAAGAACAACACATTATAGGTTAGGGGCAACCTACTTTTGTGTGAATCTGTTGGCAAGGGGCAGCCTTCAGAAAGGCTCTTTTCAGAGCCACCACAATCTCGAGAAGTGACGGCCCACATGTCTTTATAATAATATTTGTCCTGAAGAAGTCAGAGCTTCTCCTGACGAAAGCTTGACAGTTCAAAACTTGGCCGACGACGAACCCGTTAAAATCTACCACTTGTAACTGCTGAGATATTTGACAAAACTTACAAAATACTGTTAGTTACTCTACTTGTTCATAAAGTACAATCCAATATGTGTGGGGTCAGAGAAACTTCTTTTGAAATTAAAGAAGAATATAATAGCCTTAATCTGATAAGTCACCACTTTTTTAATGTGTCATTGAAGTGTATTTCTTAGCGCTAACTGTGTCAGTAGATACAATACAATAATTAGCCAAATTAGGTAACTAAAGTCAGAAAGTAGATGTAATACCTTTCATTTTTTACACTTCTTGTGCATGGAGGTTTAAGTTTATGTGATCGGATTATTCTGTAGCTGCATGTCCTGATGATTGGGCTGATAGGCCCGGGGGTGGGGGGGGGGGGGAGGGGCACTCAAGTATAATGCTGCAGGCATAGCGTGACCAAGAAAAGGGTGAATTAGGGTTGTTTTTGAGGACAGAAGGGTGAATCAGGTCACACTGTTTAGGGTATCAAAAGCAGCCATTTTAGGGTACTTTTTCAAACCCTAGTGTTAAAACAGTAACGGTAAACTCTTGATTTAGGTTGTGAATGGGGGAAAATTGGTATATTTTGGCTTCAGAAACAATCACCCTTTACGGGGTGTTTTGGAAAACTGTGGTCACGCTAGGCCTGCAACATTATACTTTAGTGCCCCCCCCCCCCCTTGGACTGATAGGTTCCATATTTTGATGGATGAATGTCATGAAATTTTCACTGTAGTTGGAAAATATAGCCACGTTGCACCATTGACAATGTTTTTGGTTGACTTTTTCAGGTGGAGTTGTAAGAGATGTGGGCGCCAGGAATGTATCTGTGCTAGTACATCAATAGCGGACTACAAATCGGGCAAAATCACAACGCAGGCCAAGTAAGTACACCCAATGTACTGTTTGTGAGAGAAAAAAAGAAAAAGTGTGAGATTCAAGAATATTTGCGACTGCAAAACTGCATCAGGCAAAATTACAACACAGGCCAAGTAAGTTCACCAAATGTACTGTTTGTGAGAAAAAAAAGTGTGAGATTCTAGAATATTTGCGACTGCAAAACTGTTTATAATTCAGGGATGTGAGAGTTTCTCTTTTCAGCTGATTTCCTCGTTTTTGAAAATTTTCATGTGTTAAAATTTTTGCTTTTTTATTGTTTTTCAGCCCGCTTTTTGACCTTTTTCCCAACTTTACGAAGCTTTTCCTCGTTTTTGTCAACTGGACTCTCACACCCCTGATAATTGTGTTTTATTACAGGTTTTCAGTAGAAGATGGCACAGGGGAAGCCATTGTATGGTGTCATGAGGTAGAGTGTGTACCAATCTTGTTACGTTTGCCTCCTGTCATATGGCAACAAATGACAGAACTGCTGCCAAGATATGGCAAGGTAGCGTATGCGTATAGCAGAGAAGGAAGCACCAAATGGCAGGTTAGTGAAGAAAAATATAGGGTCATCAACACTGCGGACAGTGTTTCCACTAAGGCCGTATGGCGCGCCATTGGCGCAAGAGCGGTGAAAATTGGCGCAACAAATTTCTGAAAATGTGTGAGAAATATATTTTTCTAGCTTTATTGAGCAAATTTTCAGCCACAGCTCATGATTTTGGCGCAAGCACCTCCTAAACTTTGTCAAACTTGCTCGAAATTGCCGCAAGTTAAAAAAACCTTAGCGGAAACACTGACTGCGGCCCTGGTGTGGTAAAGCTATCTAACTCAATTTTTAGTTAACAGACTCTCTTTTGATAATTTGAGGGTGTTCTATCCATTGATGATACCAAAAAATCCCTACAAGCATACTACACCTTTCTTATCTGGATATGGTCAACAACATTTACCAGCATAAATTTAACAAACATCCTTTGTTTGAATTTTAAATTTGCTTTTTTTGAAGTTGCTGTATTTCAAGTTACATAGTTTTGCCAAATAAGGGCCGTAAAAGCTACAGATACACAAAAATGTCTCCTCTGACTGCTCAAGATCTAACAACACCATTTACATTAACAGGTATGGGTATATGCCACCCTTAAGACCTCCTTTTCAAATCTCCTCTTCCGCTCCCCAAGATGCTCATTTCAAGACTACTTCATTTCCAAAGACCCCATTTTCAAAGAAAATGACTCAAAAGTATGTTTTACTAAGTTTTCAACCTAATTTTGAACGATTTTCAGCTCAATTAGTCATATTTTTGGGGGGAAAAGCAGTTCCTAAGACCTCAATTCGGAAAATCAGTTCCGCAAGACTTTTAGTTGGAAATCGCGCATCTCACATCTCACATACCTACCGAAAACAATTTTAGGACCCCCCCCCCCCGGGTTACATGCTCTATGTGATCTTATGTATGGCAGTTTGGTAGTGAATCCTGACTACAAGGCAACAAATAAAGCTCTAGGGCAGGTGGCATAGGTTACGATAAATAGCATCCACTAGATTTAGGGACGAGGGATTTCTAAAACGCAAATTTAGGGTACGATTTACGTGTATTTCTATTGGGTCACGTGACTCACCTATTGAAGAAAATAATTACAAAAATCATATTTTTACCTATCCTCAAAAAATTACAAAAGTATTCTTATATTACTTATAGTAATCAAAACAATTATGTTATTCTAATCACGCGTGAACCCCACTTTTTATATATGTTATCATATTTTTTACCGATTACGAAAATAATTTTAGTGATCATTCCGGAAATTGTATTTTTCCACGAATCCCAACAGCTTTATGCCAGAGGCGGTGTAAGACATGACGCAACTGGACTGGGGGATCGGCTACGATACTGTACGACAAGAGCGGGCAACCAGTAACAGTTGCCACGACCACCCTCTTCTGCTCTAGGGAAGACAGATTTCCTGTTAGGGATTGGTCAATCAGCATAATTTCTTCATCTTTTATTTTTCTGTAAAAATACCCTATTCTGAAGGTTTTTATTTGATTTGATTTATTCAGGTACTCATAATATACATTTACAACACTAAAATTGATTTAAAAACATATTAAAGACATATATTGCACATATTAAAACAAGTAATTATTCAAGTACCAAGGATAGCCCAAAAAGCCTTTATCAAAAAAGCTTCTTTCCATTGGGGTCCTAAAATATAATAATGGAAAGAGGAGAAAAGAAAAACATAAGCACATAGAAAACAAAAAACAAAACATGTCGACCAGCGGTGGAAAACCGACAGTCTCCTCTCGGGGTGGATACCCCTAGAGTGGACACAAACAGACAGCACAAAAAATGGGACCAGTCACCCTCACCCTAAAACAAATGAAACCTGCTCACTAAGTAAAATTTTGGCAAGACAAATGCGTTTTAACAAATTTTTTAAAAACATTGAAATCCTGGGATTGAACGGCTACGTTGTCCTGCACAGAATTTGTTAAACATTTCACAGAATGTGCTGAATGATGAAAAAAAACAACTTGTATTCCAAATTTTTATTTTTGCCGTCAAAGCGTTTTTGAGTTACGCTATTTTTTATTTTCCATTTGCCCATAGACTTTGTACATGGTCAATTGGCGCACCATGAACATTTAACAAAATTTGTCAAATTCTGAAAAAATACTATTCACAAAAGAATTTTTTTCTTTGCATTGCAAATTAAACACAGATTGTTGTAAATTTCGTTTCGAAGAATTTTTTTCATCATTTACAAACATAAGACATGTAATGTTGGTTTTTCCCGAATTTTATTTGTGATAATTTCTAGAAACACTGAATAGCCAGATTTCTCAGATTTTTCATTTATTCTTCCCAAACAAAATAAACAAGGTATCA
Organism: Ophiothrix spiculata; assembly: GCA_000969725.1. Lineage (NCBI taxonomy): Eukaryota > Metazoa > Echinodermata > Ophiuroidea > Amphilepidida > Ophiotrichidae > Ophiothrix > Ophiothrix spiculata. The sequence continues at coordinate 18,993 of JXSR01S045903.1, forward strand.
AATGAAAACTTATCAAATTTGCAACAATCTCTCATTTGGTTTTTAAAATAAAATGTGTTTCTAGAAAATTTATGGTTGTTTGAAAATATGCCTAATTTTAAAGAACTAAAATCATTTTTCCTGATAATATAAAACTGTATGGCAAAAAGTCCATGAGAGAATTTAGCTATTGTTATCCTTCACCAGCCCCTATAAGTTTGACTGTCATAGCACATTCCCTCTTGACATGAAAATTCAAAAGAAATTGGCCGAATATTATATTATCAATGTTATCATTGAAGTGTTGTCTTTAAATAAAAATAGGTTTTGGTTCCCAATTTTCTGACAAATGTAAATGCTACCTTAAACAAGACTGGACAATTGTAAAATTGTGTTTATTTTGTGCTCAAGTGTTTCTCTAATATTTTCCACCCTTGTTTTTATCATTTTAATGGTAAATTATGATACAAAATTGGATAGATTCAGCTAATTTATTGGTCGAGCTATGAGTTGTAAAAATATTGGGCGAGACTCAGTCGAGCCCGATATTTAGAGATTCCAATAAATATTGGGCGTAAAACCACTTGGTTAAAAATGCATGTTGACTATAGTTTTATGTCTTGTATATGATATGTATATATGATATTATTTTTATATAATTTCCTGTAAATATTTGTAAATTATGTTTTATTTGTATTACAATTAACACAGGGCCTTCTAGAATAGCAGTGCTTAGCCACTGAAGAAGCTACCCTGTATAATGAAAGCTTAAATAGATAAATCCAATTTTGTCATTCTCATGCGTACCGTCCAATATTATCATGAATCGGACAGCTCAAAGCATGATAATGGCATAATATGGCAAGAGTTGTTGTACTCCAGTAGAGTGCAGAGTTGTCACGACAATTTGCAATCATTTCAAATTCCTGATGTGTCATGTGACTAACATAGAGGGTTTGATTTGTTGGCTTGTTGTGCTTGGCACAAAATTTTGATTGAGTGTGCGTATTTGAAAATATTTATGTGATAGGAATATTGTGCGACAACCACAACACACACAATAGGAAACCCAAGAATTTCAATATGAATAAATGTTGACGTTCATGTCTTCCCCATGGATTTGTAGCACAAAAATGAACAATGTATGATATAGCGCCTTGAGATCTTGTTTAGGTTATTAGGCGCTATATAAAAGTGTGCATATTATTATTATTATTATTATTATTATAAAAATTAGAGTACATCTAAACAGTGAACAAATGGATTGGATATTGATATAAATATTTTTGTCATTGAGATTTGAAAGATCGAATCATTGTGTTCAAACTCAGAAGCAATTATCACTTTTTGCGAAAATATTCAACATGTGTTAATTGTTTCAAGCATTCTGATTCTCTTTATTTATTAAAAAGGATGTTCAACGACTACCGCAGCCAAACGATGACTTGGAAACTATTCTGAGCATGCTCTGTACCCATAGGATTATACAGCAGCCAATTAAAATGGAGTGCAGGCTGTTGCATAGCAACCAACAATCAACTAGAGAAGAATTCTACAGCAATCCCACAGGTATAATTGTTAAGTGATATTTTATACAGTTATCATATGCAAATTTCAACATATGTGACCCATCATATCGAAAGGTTAAGATCCCAAAATCAAAATTGATTTTTTGATAGCATCTGAAAGCTGAGATTTTAAGCTTTAAAATGACACCTTGCTTTTGGTTATTGGATGTTCGGTTGCAAAGTTACATCCAAATTGACAAAAGGCATCGGGCTGATTCGAAAAACTATGATAGTTCTGAGAAAATTGAGTTTAAAGTTTTTGTACTAAGTAAAACTTTAATGGAGAGAAGATTTTTATCTTGGTTTTAAACACATTTTTCTTGTTTTAGATGTTGGAATCTGATTAATATGATAAAATGCACTTCAAAAGTAACGTTTCTGATGAAATTAGAGATTCGACCTTGGACATGATTTTTGACTATGCTCAGCTTCATTGGCCCGTATCTCGTAATTTACTATGCCGACCTTAAGGTACCTTTCGATATGACAGGTCACATATATATGTGCTGTACTGTGTGTCCCAAAAAAGAAACTGATCAAAATGTCAAGGCTGCATAGTTCAAAATCAAAATCAGACCAGAAACTGCATTTCAATGATGTTGCAAAAATGAGAGCTGAATTGCTTATACTGCAAATTTCCACAGGATTTTTACGACTTTCCTAAATTGGGAAAAAGTGGCTGAATTCCTTCAGAGTTTCAAAAAATGCATGGGTTTTGTGCATGTTTGGATCAAAGCAAGTAGGGACATCACAAATGATTGTGGGTGACTTATGTTGTCTGGTTTCATTTAGTTTTTGAACTATGCAACATTGAAATTTGGATAACATCTTTATGGGACACTCTATATAAACTATTTGTTGTGTCTTGTCAATCATGTTGAAATAAAACGTAAAATTTAAGGTAAAATTGCAACCCGGACGGTGGTCGATCGCTGAATTACTCTCGATTATAAAAAAGAGAGAGAGACCAGCGTGTAGCTTTAAGCGCTAAATTCATTTTCACATAGAAATGCGCACAGGTTTCTGAGACAAACCTTTTATTTTGGGGGGCCTTCTTAAGGTAGAAGTTAACCTCACTGGATAGGGCTTGCTTTCAACAAAAGAGTGACATTTCTAGAAATTATACTAAGTTCCCTGGAATAGTACAAAATATTTACAAACTTGTTGCCAGTTCTTATGGTGCTTTAATATATTACAAGTTACAAAGCTCTGTAACTAACAATTGATATTTGGGCACATAAAACATGTGTGAAATGCACTCTTGGTTACATTTCTTGTACTTATACAGTGTCTCCCCTCGTCTCTCTTCATGACATGGGGGCCCCCTTCTTTGGATCCATATTGACTTCCAAATCTTTCTAGTGTGTGTGTTACTATCCTTTCCTAGATCTTTGATATTGCCCCAAACTATGACATGATTATGTAACACTGCGTAATCAGCGATGGCTGATTTGAATTATTTACTTATTTATACCATTCGACACAAAGGCCAGGCGCAACCCAATATTGCAAAAGCAATAAATTTAAGGGAGGCCAAACACCAAAACACACCAAAAATAAAAAATGAAAACACAAGAAAAACTCACAGAAACAAAGCCAAAAGAACTGGTTAGCCAAGATGGGCATGGAGGGCTGACTTAAAGGACTGCAGAGAATTACATTGAATAATGTTCTCAGGGTCGGCACAAAAGGGTAAAATAATCGTTGACACAAGGTCAGGCGACTGAAAGGCGGAACAATGGCATGGGAATTCAGGTTACGGAGCGAGGTCCGGGGGTGAGGGTTAAAAGGATTAGGAGAGGCCGACAGATGATGGAGGATCTTGTACAAATGACAAAGAGTAGCAAGGTCGCTGCGTTTGGAGAGCAAGGGAAGGTCAGACTTCTGGAGAAGGTCCTCGTGGGTAAGATTCCAAGATTGCAAAATTACCCGGGCGGCGAAACGCTGACAAGCCTCAAGACGATTGGTTAAGGTAGTGTTTAATGGATGCCAAGTGACACTACCGTATTCCAAGATGGGGCGAACAATAGCAAGATAAAGGATTTGGCAGGTGCAGATGGGAGCACTGGAAAATACTCTGTGAATAAACCCAATGGTGCGACGAGCTTTCTTACATATATGGCCAATGTGGAGAGACCAGGAGAGGTTGTCAGAGATCAAAATCCCAAGGAACTTTGCCGAGGACACCCTCTCAATAAGCTGATTATCTAGGACGAGGTGCATGTCCGAATAGGGATTCCTTTTGGTGGATATGATCATGGCCTTAATAATAATAATAATAATAATAAAGGAGCATTTATATAGCGCTCTAACGGAAATCACAGCGCTTTACAAAACAATAATATACAAAGGCAATAAACAAAATCTGTACAAAAACAGAGACACTACTTTGGAAACAAATGAGTTTTTAACATACGTTTGAAAACAGAGACAACCGGCGCCTCTCTGATGCTGACTGGAAGCTGATTCCAAAGCTGGGGACCGCAAATTGGAAATGAATTGTCTCCAGCTTTTCGTTTAGAGCGTGGTACAGCAAGTCTGGTAGCATCAGACGAGGAGCGAAGTCGGCGTCTACTGTCCATGTTGCAATTCGGATCATTGTGTAACTGCAAAAGATCAAAAAGGTAAATTGGAGCCTGGCGATTAGAGATTTGAAAAAACTTCATGCCCTTCATGATTGGTATGGATCTTAGTCTTGGAAGCATTTGCAGACAGATGGTTGTTTATGAACCAGCTGTGGATGGTGTTGATATCAGTTTGGAAATCAGACAGGTCAGAAGGATGAGAGATAGGTTTATAGAGAGTGGTATCATCAGCATAAAGAAGCAGAGAGCTATTTAAAGAAAATGTAGAGAGGCAAAGATCGTTAACATAGACAAGGAAAAGAAGGGGCATCAGGACAGAACCTTGGGGGACACCAGAAATAACAGGGACCGGGTCAGAATCAACACCATGCACAGCAACCAATTGGGATCTATTGGAGAGATAAGATTTTAGCCAGGAGAGTATTATAGGACCTGTTAACCCCACTGCGCCGAGTTTCCGGAGAAGAGGTAGGTGGGGCACACGGTCAAAGGCCTTGGATAGATCAAAAAGAGCCATTACAACACTCTTCCTGTCTTCAATAGATCCATACCAATCATGAAGGGCAGTGATAAGGGCATCAGAGGTAGATGATTTAGGTAGGAATCCGAACTGGCGTTTAGTGAGGATGTTTTATTTCTGGTAAGGTGGTCCAAGATGTTACGGTGGATAATTTTTTCCAGCAGTTTGGCACAGATCGGTTGGAGAGATATGGGTCTGTAGTTGTTGGCAGCATGGGGGTCGCCGGCCTTAAAGATAGGAATAACACGGGAAACCTTCCAGTCATCAGGGACTTTGCCAGTGATGAGAGACAAATTAGAAAGTCTGCAGAGGATGTGACAAACAGAAGTAAGAGTGTTTTTTAGCATACGGCTAGTGATTCCATCAATCCCAGCAGCAGAGTTGTTGTCAAGCTTTTTGATGAGCGAAAGAACATCTGGGCTGGAACATAAAATACAAGAAAGAGATGAATGGAAATCGTATTGAGGGATGGGGTATTAGAGGCATCAGCGCGGTTGAAACACTCCGCATAGAACTGACTAAAGATGTTGGCTACGTCAGTAGGTGTGTTAACACAAACGCCTTTGAAATGGATGGAGTCGGGGATGGTTGATTGTACGTCGATCAAATCAGCGACATCCTCTATAAGCCTATAAGGGAGGGAGGACCTTGAGTTACATTCGATGGAACTAGGTTGATTGACTAGAACGAGTTTTACAATAACCCCCAAAACGCTTACTTGGGGATTCTTTATCAAGAAGGCTAGCAAAATTTAATCACTTTCTAGTCTATCAACGCAAGTTTCAACAATTTCTGGTTGTTGAATTTTATATAATTCTTGTACTTGTTTCATTCTGGTTAACATATCTTTTGTTTATTTATTTTGTTTGTTGCAGGTGATAATGGTGCCAGCACATCAAAGGATTGCGACTTCAAGAAATATATCCCATGGCTGCATTTGAAATGTATAAAACTCAGTAGTGTTTTATAAATGTGTCCGTCCAGCCCGTATGAGCAGTAAATGCCAGAAACTTCATTTTGCGCTACAGGTGAAAATACATGTCAAGGTCGTAATTTGCAAAAATTGTTTTTTTGACAGATTCACAATCTTAGTGCTTCCTACAAAATACCAGCAAAGTTTCATTTCTTTGCTGGTATTTTGAATGAAACCAGCAAAGTTTCATTCATTTATTTGAAATAAATCTGCATATTTTTCAGACGATCAACAGAAAATATAGGGCTTACTGATATTTGAACGCGTTTATCTCAGTTATACGTTTTACTCTCTGGCAACCTTTGACTGACCATAACTTGACTTCTGGAAATCGTGTGAAGTTCCTTAAGGTGTCATTTTAATCTTTAAAGCATGGTCTTTGCAAATAATTAAAACAGTGAAAATGACAAGAGGTGGCATTTACTGCTGTTTTGGGATGGACGGTCACAAATACAGACACTCAAATACCAATAATTCAGTTCAAATGTTTTGTTAATGCATAACAATTACTGATTCTATTCACTGGAGTTAAGGATAGATTGTGGACTGATTCTTATGTGTTTGCAAGAGCGAAAGCAAAAAGTCATAGCTACTTTGCTTTTGAAGAATGAAGGTTTACTGAAAGAAGATGTGGGCCTACATCTACAAAATCTTTCAAATCACAGAGAGGTCCTACTTACATTAGAAATTGAAGTTGATTTAAATTTGAAATGATGTTAGAATTATTGTTTATACTAAACAGCGTCTATTTTAGAGTTTGGTAGTGAAGTTTTTGCACGTCAATTACACACCATTGCAAAATAAAGCGTCATGCAATAAATGTCCACGCAATTTTTACAATGCAATATTTTGCATGGGCGTGTTTGAATTTAGGCGTAAAATGTCACTACCAAACTCTTAAATAGTCACTGTTTAGAGTAATGCCCTGCAAGGCAAGATTTTCTTCGCCCGATCCCGGAATTCTCCGTCACACCATGCCCCGGACCCTACCCGACCCGTACATTTGAAGCCAATCCCGAGATTTCCAGACCCACAATTTTTTCCTGGAACAGTCTGCACCGGTCCGATCATTTGACGCCCATACCCCGATATCCAACCAATGGTAACAGGTTATGGCATATTGACTGAAATGGCATGTTCCACCATCTTGCTTGGGTTTTGGTCCGATCCGGGGGGTATCGGGTGTTCCGCAGGGCACTAGTTTAGAGCAGTCCGGTCTGAACAGAGCATTGCATATATGGCTAAAAGAATCAAGAAATGGATTGCTAAAACGTTTTAACTTAGCTTGATATTTTTGGCATACTGTTAACCTTTGGGTTTACTGTTAATATACACATTTCAGACTTGTTTTGCTATCTACTGAAGATAGTGGAAACCAAATTTTTGCTGTTGATGAGTAATAATTGCAACTTTTATTGTTGTTTTAAACATTTTGCACAATTGTTATATTGTACAAGTGATAAATTAAGGCTAGGGTAGACCCACAACTAGCATAAACTGTTTTTGTATCGTAACTCTTAAAATATTTATCAAAGCCAAAAAAAAGTATATATTTCTAGAAGTGGATTATTATGCTGAACATGATGGTGATGCCAAAACCTGTATTTTTGACCCCAAATTTTCTGGAAAGCCTAGCTAAAATTTGCATTCCTGAAATGTTATACTTTCTTGCTTTTTAGAATTCAGAAATAAATGTCTTGGAAGAGTTTTCTCAAAATGTTGATATCTTTCTTGATTACATATCTTTCTTAATTGCCAAAACTAAGTCAATAAGTCAAAAAATGTCAAAAATCCCACTGCTGCCACCATTTTTCGCAAAACGTGACCCTTTTTGACCTATTTTTGGCAATATTTCTAAAAATAAGAAAATTTGAGAAAACGCATCCTAGACATTTGTTTCTAGATTCTAAAAAGCATAAAATTTCAAACTTTCATAGCAACAAATTTTACTTAAGCTTTCCAAAAAATTTGGGGCAAAAAATGGGTTTTTAGGCATTTTTGCCAAAAATTACCATTTTGGTAAAAAAAAAACCGACATCACCATTATGTTAGGCATAAAAATCCGCTTTTAGAAATGTACACTTTTATATGGTTTATACAATTAGAGAGTTAAGAGTACAAAAACAGTTTATGCCAGTTGTGGGTCTATCCAAGCCTCAAAGGTACATGGTCCGATTTTTAAAATTCTAGTTTTTGCTGTCATATGAAAGATCATTTACTTAAGATGTTTCAATTTCAAATTTGAGTCAAATCAGAACAACCGTTTTTATTTTATGAGCAATTTTGTATATTCCATCAGCCTTTACTGTGTAAATAATATTATGGTTAGTACCATAATATTGATAAATTTTAACACATTTTTTCTTATATCTCCGAAACGCGACAAGTTTCAGCTGTAAAATTTCACATAGGTAATGAGAAAAATATGAGGAATATTTTGGTACCAAAATCTCAAAAAATGTTGACCCAATCGGACAGGGCTCCTTTAAGAATGTGCCAGCTTAATTCAAACTTAGAACTGACATCAAGGAAAACAGTTGCTCAAGTTACTGAAATTAAATCTTGGTTGTTTGATAAATTTGGAAGAATCATGACATACAAAGTCATACTGATTTGTCACAAGGACTTGTTTTGCTATCTTCTGAAGATAGTGAAAACCAAATGTTTGCTGTTGATGAATAATTGCTAGTGCTGTGCTATATGCAGAGATATTTTTGTCACATCATGATTTCCAAGGCTTTAATGAAGTTTATGTGTTTGGTCATTAATGAGGAAGATGTGTTCTTTCTCCCTGTTAACAATATTGTTGAATTTCAATGTTAAAACTTTTTGAAATTTCATTGTATTAAAAAATAAATCTGGACCTGAAATGATTCCTAGTTTTGGAATATAGTGTAAACATTGGAACATTGTTTACTTTTGCAGTTCCAGGATACTGTAAGTAAATGTGGTCTGAAACATTTTGCAATATTACTGTTGTTAATACAATAATTATTATTGTATAGAAAAATGTTTTTAAATGAGGAAAATAAAATAGTTAACGCAACAAACATTATACAGGTATGATTTGTAATTATCATTATTTACTGTGTTTTTCCTTTGAATTTGACTACAAATTGGTTGGAAAAAAATGACCTCAATCAGATGACCCATTTGTTTATTTGACCCCCAACGTGGTTATAATTTGACCACAACGGGGTTACTTTTTAACCACCGTGGTCATTGGGTCAATCTGACCACTATTATGAGTTAGGTGCATTATAGTTGATATCTAAGACGGGGTCAAAAATAAACACTTTGTTGTAGTCATTTTTGACCCCGAAGTTTTAAGTGTGCATGGTAATTGTATGAAAAATATGAAAAAAACTTGTAAGGTTAATTCTCAAAAATAGGCTCTAGCAAAAATTGGAGCTTGTATATGGAAGTTACAGCAGGAGTGCTTCAATCGCTCTGTTTTCTTGGGTTTTACATGCACATTCATCTTAAGCGAGCAAATGAGACAAAGTTTTCCTAATTGATGATTGCTATTCAAGGGGGCTAGCATTTTCTTCGGAAGGGGATGGGTTCCAAAAAAGTGGAGAGACTTTGCAATTTTTTTCATGACCCCCCTATCTGAGAGCTGAAAATTTAATGACCCC
>JXSR01S045903.1:30123-41646 GCA_000969725.1 Ophiothrix spiculata
CATAATAGGTTGTTTGCTAGTTTATACTTAGTAACAGGGTTTAGGAAGCAGAAAGGTCGTGGTCAGTTTTACTGTAGGGATAACTGCATAATGAGAGTAATGGACATTAACTTGGACTAGTTGGCAAATAAGTTTAATTTGATATCTGATCAGTGGCGGCGGAAGGTAAAAATTTTAGGGGGGGGACGGCTATTTTTTTGATCAAAAATGGTCGGAGGAAAATTGTGATTTTTTTGTAATGCGCGCGTAGCGCGCGAAAAAAATACGTCAAATCGGCTAATTTCAGCTAAAAATTGATTAAAAATCGTGAAATTTGCGCAAAAATGGCAAATTTTTACTAAAAATTGACATAATATACAAAAATTCGCGCGAAGCGCGCAAATTGTTTTGATTTTTAACATTTAAGTTATCAAAGCAAAAGGAAACTTTCAATTTACTCTCCTTTTCTTTCTTTCTTCTTTATTTTTTGAGGGGGTCCGTCCCCCCCTCTCGAAATTTAGGGGGGACGTGTCCCCCGTCCCCCCCCCCCCGGGTCCGCCGCCTATGTATCTGATCAGTGCTGCATGGGCCGAAGCAGACAGCTCAGTCATCATATTTTCTAAGTTATCTTTGCATATTTTATTGTCACAAAATTTAGCCAACTGGAAATGTTCTTCAGGCCTACACTTGGTCGGCAAAATCACTAAAATATTTCATCTAAACCAAAAAATGCAAAATGTGCCAACCTCTGTGAGTTCAAACTTGTTTAATTATAACGAAAAGTCTATCCTATATTAATAGGCAGTTGCCTGGGTTTATATATAAAAAAGTTACACATGGGAAGCAAATTAGGCTATCTAGTACCCCAGTGGTGTTTTTCTTTGCAAGTTTTGATACTTTGGCGTGTCTATTTTTAAAAACAGTATACTCATGTCGGACAATTTAGTACTTTTTTCAGGAAAATTTGTATTTTGTATGATTTTGATTCAAAACATAACATAACATAACAATAGGCATTTATAGAGCGCCTTTTCCAGTGGGTACAAATTGTGTATATGTTTGGCAAAAATTGGTTCTCTTTTTCTTAAATTTAGTACAGGTCAGTTGGCACATCATGTCTTTTGTAGTCGGCAAATTTGTAACTTTACTTTTTGTGGACCCCCTGATCGAAAATAGTTTATCGATTGAAAAAAGTGTCAACATAAAGCATGAATTACACAAAAGATATGCACCAAATGGCGTGATTTGCACTTTGAAATTTCAAAATTGTCTATCTTCTGAGGGGGCACGCCCCCTCAGACACCCCCTACACATTGTTTGTCGATTGAAAAAGTGTCAACTTGAAACATGAAGTTCAATTAAACGATATGAACCAAATGGCGTGATTATCACTTTGAAATTCCCAGGGGGCACATCCCCCTCAGACACCCCCTACACATTGTTTATCTGTTGAAAAAAAGTGTCAACTAGCTTCAACTTCAAGCATGAATTACACAAAAGGATATGCACCAAATGGCGTGATTTGCACTTTGATATTTCAAAATTGTCTAGGCTTCTGAGGCGGGGCACATCCCCCTCAGAAACCCCCTACATATTGTTTGTCGTTTTAAGAAAGTGCCAATTTGAAGTATGAATTAGACAAATGTCCCTGGCCAAGATACATTTGGCAATGTGTCGCATAACTGGGGGAGGAGAACATGGTCTTATTTGACTAATTGAAAATTAGTCATGCAGAGTGATTTTTTCATAGTCATGACCTGAGACGAAAATAACTAGTTATTTTCGTCTCAGGTCATGACTAAATGCTGTAAATGTCTTTGAAATGTTGATAAACAATTTTTGGTGTTTAAAAAATAGTTTCAATCTCTAAATATTCAATTTGTAATCAGTTAAATTGATATTACATGACTAATTAGTAGTACTATTAGTGAATATCAAATGCGTCTTTAATTAGTCAATTGACTAACTGGATGACTTATTTTTGATTAGTCAAATAAGACATGTTTTTTGACTAATTAATGTTTTCAGTGAGGAGACTCTCAGAGGTTGTGGGTTCGAGCCCCGGGCCGGTTGGTTTTCATCTCCTTGTTTCCTTGGGCAACTACTCTACTTGCTCCGTGGTTCGGAAGTCACGTAAAGCCGTTGGTCCCCTGTACGAATAGACTCCTTCATGGGGTATGCATGACATGCAAACTGTGTATCATTGATTGATTGATTGATTGATTGATCCAGATACATGTCTCAAGTAGACACAATATGGCGGCATGGTGCCATGGTGGCTGCCAACTTGATACATTATAGCAACGCTGATATTTCTCTGTTCAGAGGTATAGGTCAGTGCTAAGATTTTAGTCTCTTTGATGCTTACGCTTACATACGCTTCTTTTCCATTGTATTAAAAAACTGCGGTAAAGTTTAAAGTTAATGGATTAATGTATTTTTTATGAGAGGGGTGTTGAAATTATTTCACTGGAATCAGTGAAAAGTATAGCTCGTCCAAATATACCAATTTATGTAAACGATATTTCTAAAAAATCAAAGTTATTTCATTTTTAAACAAAATAAATATTTTGGTTTATTGTGTTTATATTTAAAATCATTTTTATTGTATTTGTCCATTGATTTTAAGAATTTTGAAATTATTTTCTTCATGATACAAAACCTAATGTTGCTGGCTAGGTTGTGTGCATTTTCCCAGGTGCCCAAATGTCGCAGATGAACATAGTTTTGAATAATCCTACATCTTCAAAACCAATAGACAGCTTCAATATGAACAGCGAAGAAGGGTAAGAGGTTATAAACATTTATTTTTAGCTTCAAATGCACCGATTGCAAACATTGAAAATGACCCTAGACAAAGCTTGCATGATTGCAAAGCTGTCGAATTCGACGTGTTTTCTATTTGCTTTACGTACATACATGTGTGTCTGTTCAGTAGGCTAGCCTAGCCTCAACACGGGTCTTCGGATGTACACACATCTATAGACCTGAGAGAATCGAGGTGAACATGTGCTAAGTTAATAATAAAAGTCATGATTTCAAGAAATTTGAAAAAGGTCAAAACAATTTGACCATCAAATAGGGTGGAGAAAATTTCATTGTCATTGTCATTGACAAAATGATTGACAAGCAGGGGCCAGGGCATGACTTGAGTCTTAAATTAACTGAAATTACTGGCAGTGGTATTGTACCACTGCCAGAAGCAAGCTCTGCATGCTGCAATCAAACCTGTCGCATGATAAGTGCACTTGCTCGAGAAGCACAAGCCAAAAAAACTTTGTTTTTGGCTTGAGGCAAACTGTGTACAGCCTATCTACGCCGACCGAATCAGCGCTTGTTCCTTTAGTTTAACCCACAAGCGCTGACGACGAGCCCATGCCTTCGTCTTCAGGGTCTGGCGGTAAATCCAAATTGTCAAAGTTTAGCCACTAATTTATGTCACTTAAAATACAAATGTACTCACAATTTGCCCATAACCCTGTTCAGGAGACTCTCCCGTGCGTTGTGTTTATTTAAAATCCAAAATCTGAGGCGGATAAAACGATGAAAAGGTGAAAAATGTCGCGAGAATTCTCACAGTGCAACAGTATTCCATGTTGATAAACAGAAAACACACGTGCTATATTTTTATTGTCGCACTACTCATTACCATTTCCGGTTGCCTCTGAATATTATTATTATTAATATGCCGTGTTTTTTTCCATTTACACTTCTAATAAATGAATCTGAATCTGAATCTGAAACTTCTAAAATCATCATGAAACTTAAAAATACGTAATCTCGATTTAATTTATTAAAATAAATATTATGACATTCTTTATTTGTGCTTGTTAACATTTTGGGTGAAATATAACAGAACTATATTTTTTGCGACCGTACATAAATTATGTTACCGAAAACGAGGCATCGTAACCATGGAAACCTAATTTATTCTTTGTATTTATGACGGTAAATTATGTACGGTCGCTGAAAATGTAGTTCTGTTATATTTCATCCGCTACACCTTAAACTATTTAGTTTATAATGCCAATCGAAGAAAATTATATTGAAAATTTAAATTAATGTTACAAGTTTTTACACCATGGATAATTGATGCCTTTTTATGTATCAGTACAGTAGCATGCCATATTTTGCTTAGTGCATCATGTATCCATCTTCTTTTATGCTTAAAGCATATTTCAACAATTATAGTCCTCATGATAGAAAATGTATACATTTTCTGAAAGTAATTTTAACAACAGGTTAGCAGATGGTAAATCGAACACGGCTACTACTAGTAGTAGACCAAAACGGCAGCAATGGCAAAAGTCTACAAAATTTATCTTTGCAGCTAAATTAATTTTTATATCAACCCCTTTCTTTGATAGTGGGCAAAATGTTGTTGAATTTCCTCCAGTCTTGGAGAACAGCTCAAAGGGTAATGGAGTGGGTAGCTACGACTAGGTATCACGACCCTTCACCGTAAGGGCGCAATGGCCAAAAACTGCCTACCCGATTCTTGAATTTCATTTTTCAAGTTGCATACACCGGTGTCTGACAGGAGCAATGAGTATTAGTTCCGCTAACTAAAATAGTAATTGCAACGACTAGTGGGACATTTGGACTTGAAATATCAGAGGTTTTGTATACATTGTTTACATAATTTTGACGCCATCTTACTCTGTCAAGTTTGTTTAATCGGCAGTCTATAATCGGAATTTTGCCCATTTTTGGTACATGAAAGCGTTTGATTATAAATTCTTCTTGAACATATAGAGCTATTTGATAGTGATCACAGATATTTGTTGCTACAAGAGGTGTCTCTGCTTCATGTTTCAAATTTTTGTAAGCTTTCACTCAAGTCAATGGCTGTGATAAGAAAATAAAAGAAATGACCCTTGACCTGCGTTCTCCTGATTTGCTTCAAATAGCGAAACTGAAACTTTAATAACTCTGCAACAGAAGGAGCGTTTTGGAAAATTCTAATGGTTTTAGATTTTTTAGATCACTAACTAGCTTTCATTCTGTGACCACTTAAAAAAATGCAACCACCAATTAAAAAAATCACCTGAAGTGCCTAAGTGTGCTATAGTTTCATTAAAACTTAAGTAAATGTGATTAAAACTTGAGTGCTAATGACAATTTGCTAAATGGTTTTAGATTCTTTAGATCACTAACTAGCTTTCATTCTGTGACCACTTAAAACAAATGCGACCACCAATTAAAAAAATCACCTAAAGTGCCTATTGATAATAACAAAGTGCGCTATAGTTTCATTAAAACTAAATGTGATTAAAACTAAAGGACGATCGCGGTGAGGAGTTCCTACCTGTAGATTTTGTTTATTTTTTGTCAGCTAATAGATAGAGTCTAAACTTCAAAATTCAGCCATAAAAAATGGGGTCACCAACCATCTAAGCGTGTTATGACGTCATATTTCTTTTAATGAACGATAACTTGAAAACTCGAGCGTTAGAATTCTTGGTGTAATTAATTTTTTTTATCTGTTCAATGTTATAAAACCGAATTTCGACATTTCGGGTGATGAAAATTGTTTTTTAGATTTTACCCTATGTAATTTCATCTCACGTTATTTTTTTAAAACAGTCAGTGACCCCATATTTTTTTCTCGTTTTGACATCCACTTGACATTCACAATTGACCAGCCAAATATTAAAAAATTCTACAGGTAGCAAATTTGTGAAAAATCAGCATTTTTTATCACTGTAGGCCCGTTGGCTCGGGAGCACTCGTAGCAACTCGTTAATATTTTGCGCTATTTTCGGGCACTTACCAGGAAGACAATGCGTAAAAAACTAGTGCGCGCGTTGCGTTTTGCGTATTAGGCGCAAATCTTATGCTTAGATACCACGTGTGCGTTTTGTCAAAATCTTCCCGCCACTGACTAACAAATTCTGTAACACTGCCCTCTTGAATAAACACTGTGATTGTCCAGGTGGTGGCGGACACGATAAATAGCATCCACTAGATTTAGGGACGAGGGATTTCTTAAATGCAAATTTAGGGTACGATTTTAATACGTGTATTTCTATTAGGTCACGTGACTCACGTATTGAAGAAAATAATTCCAAAGATCATATTTTTACCTTTCCTCAAAAAAATATAAAAGTGTTCTTATAGTAATCAACATAATTATGTCATTCCAAATCCGTTGGGGTTCACGCGTGAACCCCACTTTTTATATATGTTATCATATTTTTTACCGATTACGAAAATAATTTTAGTGATCATCCCGGAAGTAGTATTTTTCCACGAATCCCAACAGCTTCACGCCAGAGGCGGTATAGGACATGACGTAACAAGGGATCGGCTACGATACTGTATACCGTCCGGCAACCAGTAACAGTTGCCACGACCACCCTCCTCTGCGATTGTCTTTAAGTGCTAATAATTTGCTATTTTGTTATTGCAGGAAGATGTTTGTCGGCGGCATTAAGCCAGACACACAAGACGGTAGGTGATATATTTCCTTACCAGTAGTAGTTTGTCTGAAATATTTCAGATGCCTTGGAAGGGTTTATTGTTGTAAGATTTAATTTGTGAATGTGAGTGAACATTCAAGGTTGTTTTGTTTGCGTCCACGCTCAAGACTCTGAGTATGTGTTCACAAATTAAACCCAACAACTATAATAGGTGTCCATATGATTCTTTAAGTTTAGTGTCGAAGAAGGTACCTGAAAACCATAACCACTTGTTAATTTTGACAAGATTTAACTTTTATGATTTAATTTGTGAATGCGTGTCTGTAGCAAATACGCAGTGGTCTCTGATGCGAGTGACCATTCAAGGTTATTTTGTTTGCATCTACGCTCAAGACTCTGAATATGTGTTCACAAATTAAATCCAACAACTATTATAGGTGTCCATATGATTCTTTAATTTTAGTGTTGAAGAAGGTACCTGAAAACCATAACCATAACTTGTAAATTTGACCTTTAAACCTTGTCTTACCAAGGTATTTTTTGTAAAATGGTTTCAATAGTATATTTTGCAAACTGTGAACCCTACATTAATGAAATTTTGTGGGTAGGTGGGGCTAGAGCTGCGCTTGTGCCAGCTACAATTTGAGAGCAAATATGCTAATTAAGTACCTAATTTGCATAATTTAGTTCTAATATTTTCAACTTTGTCCGATTTCAAAGGTTAAGGTGTCAAATTGTTCGTCTTCGACCACCGATCAAAAGTGTCAATGGTGACCCTGTCGTCCGACAAATTCGTCCAACAAATTTTCAACTTTTTCCGATTTCAAAGGTTAAGGTGTTAATTGTTCGTCTTGGACCAGCGATCAAAAGTGTCAATGGTGACCCTGTCGTTCGACCTTTCCCTTGGGGTCAAATTTTCAAATTTGTCCAATTTCAAAGGTAAAGGTGTCAAATTGTTAATCTTTGACCAGCGATCAAAAGTTTCAATGGTGACCCCGTCGTCCGACCTTTCCCTTGGGGTCAAATTTTCAACTTCGGTTGGATTTCAAAGGTTAAGACCTGTCAAATTGCTCGTCTTGGACCAGCGAACAAAAGTGTCAATGGTGACCCTATCGTCTGACCTTTCCCTTGGGGTCAAAGGTCAAACTTTCCATTATGATGGATGATGAATCAACAAAGTAGGCGATTAATGAAGTAGGCCAGAGATCAAAAGTGTCAATGGTGACCTTATCGTCCGACCTTTCCATTGGGGTCAAAGGTCAAACGTTCCATTATGATGGATGATGAATCAACAAAGTAGGCGATTAGTGAAGTAGGCAGTCAATGAAGTAGCCGGTTGTTAACACAGGCCAGACTACTGGTTCGCGATCCATCTTGTGTTGCAAAAGATTGTAGAAAAATTATCTTGAGTTAATGAAGAAAGTGTGTCATTTAAGCCAACTAATGGTCATTAGTGTCAAAAGACAAAAGTGTCTGGTGCATTGCCTTGTAGAACCTCAACAGGTGCCTATCTTGTGACAGGTGAAACTACACTTGCATTGTTCGCATCTTTCAATAGACCTTTTCAAATCGATCTTTTCCGAAGATACCCGAAAGCTTGAACAAATTCCGATCGTTTCCGGGAAATAAACAGTACCTCTGTGCCTCATCTTTTGACAAAGTTCGACACTTCGACAGTATGTTTCCAACAACGACGAACGTTGCATGTTTTTATCATGCAATTTTGCGGTACTATTTCATTTTATTTCATTGTCGTCTGCCGACTGCAACTGCTGTGGCACGTGACCATGTTTTCCGAAGTTTTCCGATCGCTGTTTGAAAAGGTCTATATTTTAATCAAAAAACAGTGACATCTCTTTACACTGGTGACTGATCTCTGTATTTTTGTATCTAATTTCTAAAGGAGAATGTTCATTCGCGGCTCTTTGTGCTGGCTATATGATTCCACACCTGCACCCAGGGGCAAGGTGATAATAGTCCTTTTCAAAACACGACTTTCCGAGAATTCCTGAAGCTGATTTTACACTTTCTGGCAATTGCCGACAGAAAAAGTGACTCTTCAACACAATGACCAGAATGTTAAGTTTGCGTTCTCGTTAACTGGTTGCGTACGAATTCGAACTTGTAATTAGCGTTAGCACTAACGAGTCGCTTTTGGTGTGATCGCCCTGATGTGACTTGAAATCTTAAGCTTAATCAGCCGATTTCAAATGGAAATTTCACTCTTTGTGTCGGTGAGCGTATGGTGCCATCAGCCAAAAGTTGTTCAGAATTAGTGTATCTAATAATGTATGTGTTTGGTTCTATTTATTTTTCACTGTTATTGTACTGAAATGCGAGAGAAATTTTGGGAAATTTTGTTGACAAAGTCGTGCATACTAATGAGCTTGTACGTTATTGGTTGAAAAAGTGGCCATGTGATCAATGTTCCGGAGATTTCCGAATGGATTTTGAAAAGGTCTATAGCAGAGTATAAATGTCAAGACTGTTGAAAAATATGATTCTGCTCAATTTTTATTTTTTTCCATCAGAATTATTATGGTTTATTAGTCTAGCATGACTCTGGTTATTGTATGATATTAAATTAAAGGCACCTTTGTTCATCATCATGTTAAATGTCTATTTTTGGCTGAGTATACACCACAATATTCAGAGGTGCGAGTGGTCTTCAAAAGCCTTGAAGATATATTATTCTTTCTCCAATTTTTAGAGGACTTCCGCAGTTATTTCAGCAAGTACGGCGAATTAACAGACTGTGTTCTGATGAGAGATCCCGTAACAGAGCAACCCCGTGGGTTTGGATTCATCCGATACAAGGATCCATCAGATGTCAGCAAAGTCATAGCGGATGCTCCTCACTTCTTAAATGGAAAAAGGGTGAGTACAATTGAAGAGTGTTTTTCCAAAACTCACTTATTCCAATAGCTGTCATATGTCATATTTGTATAGATTATAAATCTATTATACTATTGATTTTGTGAGTTGAATTTGTTGTCAAAACTCAGTGCAAATGACCAAAATTTATGTCATATTGATCGAAAATTCATACAAGCACTTCAATGCACACACACAATAGGGCAATTATTTAGAATCATGCCTAATCCCCGAACTTAGTGAGTTTTGAAAAAATCTGTTTTAATAATATTCTATAACGTCACTTCAGGCCAGTTGATTGTAGTCGGGATAAGGACCCTCAACCCTTGGAATATGAGGTAAAATGACCATTGGAACAATTTGGATGAAGAATTTAGGTTTCAAAAACTAGCATCACGGCAGCCGTTGGACTAAGTGAGTTTTGAAAAAACACTCTTCAATTATTGTCAACATGAATTATATTAACCTTTAGATATAATGTGACAATCCACCAGGAACCTCCAGTAAAGTCAGTAATTTTAAATTTAATTTTGAGATGCAGGGCAAATAAGGCTTCCATGTAAAAGTTGTATTCTTGCAAAATTGTGATTTTTGCATAGCATATTTGAAAGTGTTCATGCTTTTGTTGAAGGTATTTGCAAAATTATTTTAGTAACATTTTGTAGACGTAATTACCGTACCGACGCGGGTATAGTCCCACCTTTTTTTACCTCAGATTTTATTCAAATTAGGGGTGGGACTTAAATCGGGAACTTACATAAATTTATAAATCAACGTTTAATGTGGTAATATTAGTTTTGTTGAGCTTGATTTTCGGAGTCGCCATTTTGACAGGTTACCATCACGATTGCGCATGTCAGCCAAGTATGATAGCGCACGCTCTGTTTTAATTTTACCGTTATATAACCCTAAACATCACCATCTGTTGACAAAGACAGTTCAACAGGTGCAAAAAAATTGTTCACAGATTGCGATCTTTAAAACAAAACATAGAGAAATCGGCGATATTCCAGCAAGTGACATTGCATTTTCCATAAGTTTGCGACTATTTTTGGAAGTAGATTTTGATATTTGATAATTTTAAAGGTCATTTGGCAACTTATGGCCGTCAGTGAAATGATTATTGGAATATTTTGGTAATGCTAATTTGGCGACTCTTATGAAATACCAATAGGACTCAAACGCGCGTGTACATTAATTTCACGAAAATTTTCATAAATGGGGGGAATCCGAACTATTAGCAAGGGACAATGTGAAAACAACAAGGAGAATAAGAGAATCCATTTGGATCAGGAGGAAAGGAAATAACAGAAACAGTGTCAAGCTTATGAACGAAGACGAGGGGGCCTACTAATTAAGTCACTTGTATGATCAGCTGATTTTGAAGTCATCCAAAGATGCATCCTGTTAGGAGGTGAAACGTCACTACTAAAAATAGTAAGTGTGGATTTTTAACTCAAGAACTTTATAGGAAATTGCAATGAGAAATCCTGATGAACCTTTTCAAAGAAAAAAGAAGAGTAGGAGAGCTTTGAGATGAACAGTTAATTTTAAATGGCCTTAATGACCTTACCTCCGGGGAGGGGGGGGCACTCCCATATGTTGGCACGCGTCATGCTCCTGTCGATAGACCCCCTTTTTTTTGCTCCGCTCTCACCCAATGACCCCCTTTTTCACTGAGCTGTCACCCAATGACCCCCTATTATTTTGAAAGTCAACTGTTTTTATGGTGACTCTCATCCATTGCCCTGATTTTTCGAGAACATACACCAAATGACCAGGGTTGGCTTTTTCCCGGCTAAAACTAGTTTTTGCCGCTTCTGGCAAAAACTTGTTTTAGCCAGTTAAAGCCAACCCTGATGTCAGTGGCTCTTGAAATGGTTCTTCAGATGACAGTGTCACATGAATAATCATGTTAAGAGTCACTGACATCAGGGTTGGCTTTTAACTGGCTAAAACTAGTTTTGACGCTGCCGGCAAAAAATGGTTTTAACCGGCAAAGAGCCAACCCTGCAAATGACCCCTTTTTTCGCTAAATTTGTTGATTTTTCGAAAAAAATTACGAAATTAGCCTTATTTTATTCCAAAACTTACACCGAATGACCCTGTTTTTCGCTCTTGCCAACAAATCGCTCGAAATGACCCAGTTTTATGACCCTCTACACCGAATGACCCCCTATTTTTCAATGTATTTCTCACCTATTGCCCCTACATTTCGAAAGCCGGTAGGAGCAGGTACGTCACTTTC
>JXSR01S045903.1:42116-52546 GCA_000969725.1 Ophiothrix spiculata
GGTGGTGTGGGGCAAACTAGCGAAGAAGACATACAAAAAGCATTCAGTCGTTATGGAAACGTAAGTTAAATTCAAAGTATGATCAGTTTAATCTCTGCAAATGGAGTTCAACATAAAACAAATTTGTGTGTCCTTTTTTTGGCATAAAGATGACATCTCTCAATAATCTCAATCTCAATAACCCTAACTCTTACACGCTGATAAACTGTCTTAAGGGTACGAGGAATCCATATGCTCAGGAAAATGTGAATCCTAACTATTTTTCAATCATAAAAAGATAAATAGTTTCCACTGCCTTTGCGGGGACTCGAACCATGGATTATGGCGGGGGTTAGCCATGCATTACGAAGGAGAGATCTACAGCTGAGCTATCAAGGTAGTGTTGAGTTTGTGAACTAAAATCTAAAACATGAACATTAGAATGCCGTATTTTTCTTTTGTTTACATAAAAATTGCAATTTTTGCCTCATTGGAATGCTCTATTTATTTGTAAGTAAATTATGCGAATGTGTATATCAGACAAAATGTAGATACTAAAAACAGACAATTCACAGCTCAAACAGGGCGAACTCAGAGTCGTAATTCACGTCAGGTTTTTCGGGCAAAACAACGCGGGTTTGTTATATTATCATTCAAAATCAACACAACATATTCATAAAATATTATTTGTAATTCAATAAAAGGTATCAAGCCTACAATCTGTCAAAATTTGAAAACAGTCGAATCTTTCGAACATCATAAAATCATGAGGTTTCGGCGAAATAGGCGTCAATATTTGGAAGTAGTCTATTGACGTAATTTTGACCTTGATAATGGACGTAAAATCACTAGTAATGTTGCATGTGTAAACTAAAGACTCTATTCCATATGTACGCCAAAAATTGTGATATTCTGATATGTGTAAGTAGGTAAAAACTTGCAGTAAAGATTACGTTCAGCCAAACGGCACCCATTTAGGGACTGTAGCCTTAAGTCAGAAAACGTCATATAAAAATTTCTGATTCAACCTAGAATTCAAACCCCTGACCCCTGTATCCCGATCCAATGTCGAGCTATGGCAAGCCACAGAGCATTGTCTGCCTAGGCAGCAATTCTGTGCCCATTTATATCTGCCGTCTATGATGTATTCGGACTTATGCTAATTCCTGATTTCTGCCTGTAGTACTTTGTAGTATGTAGGAGGGTAAGGGTTAATACCAATTTCACTACAACAGTATTTCTGTATCTGTTGTTATCGGTAAATCTGCTCATAGGAGGCAACAAAACTAACTCCCAAGATACCAGGCCTGTGAAATCTCCGCTTTTTAGCGGAAATCCGCTTTTTTTTTCATATCTCCTGCCGATTTTAATTTCCGCTTTTCTTTTTCTCGTATCATCACTTTCCGCTTTTCCCGTATTTTCTTCATTCTGCTTTCCCCCTATTTTCCCCCTATTTAGACAGTTTTAACTGCCTGGTTAATGAGACTAAGATTTGGTGTCGCCAACTTTGACCTGGTATTCTCATTTTACGTTCACGAAGTTCATGCCCCGTATAGCTTCTGTATAGGGCTCTGTTTGGGGATCGTTACTACCACCATTTTTGTCTATCAGCTGTTGGTTTATGTCATTAGCGTGAGCGTTTGAAACTTTTTGTGTACATTCATTTTCGAATAGTGACATTAATATTTCTGGCAAGAATGTCTGTGCAACACTAGTACTAGATGGTTAACAGTGGATCGCAAACCTAACGGTATTATAACATGATAAATCCATCGAAATGGACCTGGATTCATGTGAGATTTGCAATTGGCAATGATGATGAGTTCTCAGACGTGCCGACCGTAAGTTTAGAATTCCGCTTTTTTCCTGCTTTTTTTGGGAAGCCTCACTCACAGGCCTGAGATACGCTGGCTTTCTTTGTCGTTCCATTAATGTGATTGTACCATGTCAGTTTGAAGTTTCAACATACCTTAAGGTGAGGATGAGATGATACAGACTTATATAGATCTGCAAAAAGTAAGGGACTTTGTAGAACATAGAGTTAGTGTTTTGGTTAAGTTAGATTTAGGATTAGAATAAGGATTAGGGTTGGGGTTAAGATTTTGATAAGACTTACGAGTAAACTTTTTCCCACAGTGAAACTTGTGTCATGCCTTTTTTGTTTTGTAGTTGTAACGTCATCAAGTTTGGTATCCAACGTTTCTTTTTACAGGTGATAGAGGTTGTGTTGATGATGGATAAGACAACGGGAAACTGCAGGGGTAAGTTGATGCTTTTAAAGCAATACTATAAGATTTTGACCAAAATGGTTTATAGTAAAAACAGCATAAAATGAAAGAATGTGACTATCTAAAAGCGTTTTTCAGTGTATTTTATGAAAAAAATTGTTTTGCCACCAAAAATGAATTGAAAGCACATGCATGCTTCCTATACTAATACATATGGAATTAAATTCGGGATCCCGAATTTAATTCAACAAATGGTCATAACAGAAAAAGTAAACATCTTTGAGCCAATTGTTTGGAGAGTATTCACATCTACCAGAAACAAACCCAATAAGCCCAAAAAAATCAAAAGTTATGGGTGGCAGGGGGCGCTTCATTTTTAACACTTTATAGTATTGCTTTAAGAGTCAAGAATGTGAACCCTAAAAGTCATGCAACTAAAAATTACAACATCACTTTTGGTTAAACAAACACAGAGCTCGTGTTCCGAGATTTGAACTCTTGAATCTGAATCATTCTTTTGCAAATTTGACTTGACCATTCCCAAACTGGGAAAGAATGAGTGTTATTAATGTAGTAAATAAATAAACTATTAATGAATTTAATCAATCAATCAATCAATGATACAAGTACTTGCATAACATGCATACCCCATGAAGGAGTCTATTCGTACAGGGGACCCACGGCTTTACGTGACTGTCCGACCACGGAGCAAGTTTCTTGCTCAAGGAGATGAAAACCACATGTATTTTTCCATTTGTGATTAGTGTCATTTACATTAGAATTAAGGATACATTTGTTTAAGGTACAGTAAGCTACTTTGTTCTTAAGCAAACGTAGGATAAGATATATTCTACTATTATAATTATTATAAACATGTGATGATATTCATTTTGAGGTGAATCATACATGACGATTTCTTTCCACAAATATTTCCCCTTTTTAGTTTGTGTACCGAGTACATTGTATTTTTTTAAAGCTAGTAACTGAAACGGCATGATACATTTTATGATTACAAACTTAAATTGTATACAATATTTGTATTTTACTATTATTCAGCGCTGATATTTACCACAAATTAGTTCTACATATGACTAGAATTTGAACAGAATATAGTGAATCTAGTTGTAAATTTAGAAGTTACATTTTAGGGCTGATTTTGGATGAATTTGATTTCTATTTTTGGTGGATTGATTTTTGAATTCCCATGAACGTGATTCATTTACTTTAGACCTTTAGACCCGTATTCCAGAAAGGTGTTTAATAAATCAAGGTTTTATTTCTCCTCAACAGCACGACTCATTGAACTGTTCTGCTTGAAAGCCGCAATGATGCGTATCATTCCTGGACAGTTGATGCTCAGTTAAACAATGGTTTAGCTAAACATCTTTCTGGAATATGGGCCTATGACTTCAGAGATCTATATACCTACAGCTTTGGGTTAATTACCCACATACAGAGGGTTTCCACAGTGTTGAACAAGAATTGGGACAATTATGACGACAACACTGACACACTGGCATTTAGTGCTAAACTAGAAAAAATATATACAAAATAAAAAATTATTCAAATCTATTCAAATTCGAAGATGTTCAATTTATTTATCCCTTGATCTAAGGCAGGTTTGTGATTGTTATATTGTTTGACCATGTGTGTAGTTTTGTTTTTCCCATCATAGGTACAAGTACATGTAAGCAGTATAGCGAAAAGTACTAGTACAAGAAGTAACGTCATAAGTCATGGGCTGTTGCAGTAGAATGGAGTTTTATAAGAATTGTGTGTGAGCATGGTGGCCATCATGAGTCAGTGCTTATGATGTCACTATCTGTTGCTTCTAGGGGCAGGGTAACAGAGGGACATATACAAGCTAATTGGTTAATCTTTGTTTCTTTTAGGCCCTCCCCCCAAAAAAAACTGCTGTCTTAGTGGCCCGCGCACATTGCTTTTAAAATGAGATTTAGCGCATAGCACAATGCGTCGACACCTTTTTTTCTCGTAACTGTACAAAATGCATCCCAGATTTTTTAATTTTTATTTTTTAATTTTTCATCGTCATCAACCCTTGCTCAAATTGTAGCATAAATATTTGTTACACCTTTCTTGGCCAAAGTGCCAGATCGTAAGAAAACAGATTTGGTATACGTTGCATATGAAAATACAGACTGTTTAATTTACCCTATTCAGCGTTGGCCTCTTCCGCTTTCTTGCAGCGATTTAATAATTTACGATATGTTTTCACGAATGAGCTGAACATGCGTATGAGGCTACAATGAGTTTCATGTGTCAGTTTTGAGGCAATGTATATGATTCATTTCACTGGGATTCAATGTTTTGTTTTATGGTAATTTTTATACCCTAAATGATAAGATTGTTCATGTTTGCATTTGTAAGGAATTCTGAGAAACTCGGCATTACATAGATGTGCCAAAAATATAACTTTGAAGGAATTATCAAAGAGTTAGTGGCCGGGTTCAGTGGCAATGGTAAAAGCCTCTACTATATTAAAGTACTGTTACTTTGTCGTCTAAGGCCAAAAAAAAAATTGTTTGGTTGCCCTCCACCGACCGACCCTATTTTAAAGCCCGACCCAAACTATTTTTTATTGAAATTTTTTTTCTCAAAAAATATGCAAAACTTACAGAAAACTACAAAAAAAAACAATGTCATATTTTTGCTTTTTTCGATATTCAACCCTCAAAATATTTAGGATTAGATGTCCCAAATCACTACAAGAGGTATTTGATTGTTTTGATTTGATGTTGCGGGGGAAATTGTAAAGGCTGAACCGGCCGATCGACGTAGCGGTTCATGGAGGAGTATTGAAGAAGAAAAAAAAACCTGACCGACCGACCCTCCCTGAAAAAAGCTGTGGAGGGCAACTTAACATTTTTTTTTTGGACTAAGGGATTGACAATTGTTCACACACATTACACCATGTTAATTATGATATTATATTATAATTGGCATACTGTACCCAATGTACAAAAGGTTACACAATTGGCTTGAGAAAGAAGATGTATAGTGAAGATTTCCATCTTTAACTCGGCTCAATTATTGATAGCCATCTCTGCAACAGCCCATATCTGTACATAGCATTCTATTTTAGTACTGTACACTTATCTAACCACATGCTACCTCATATACTCCGTCCATCCGCATGCTGTAGGTTTTGGCTTTGTCACCTTCGACAGTGAAGAATCAGTCGCCGAACTATGTGAAATGCAGTATGTCACCGTATTGGATAAAAGGGTGTGCTAAGATTTTTTTTATATCTTTACTGGATTGTTATCAAACACAAGGCATGAGTACCAATCAGGGTCGTACGAAGCGGGGGAGAGGGGGGAAGGTGGGCACTTGCCCCTCCTGGCTCAAAAAAGCGGGACGCTGGCGGGACCAATTTCAAAATATCGGGACGATATTTTACTACTTTAACTGTCCCAAGATTACTGTCCCGCAAATTTTTAGTACAAATAGCAAAATTTCGCGTGCTACGTATGTATTACATACAAATTGACAGTATATCGGGACGAAACATGAATTTGGGGACGGTAAATGTGTTTGCCCCCCATGGCTTACATGCCTTCCAGGGTTCGTACGGTCCTTGAGAGTCCTTGAAAATCCTTGAATTTGAAAACACCTTTTCAAGGCCTTGAAAGTCCTGGAAATTTGCACAGAGTCCTTGAAAGTCCTTGAAAATTGATAATTTATGGCTAACTGATCCCAAATTCAGCGAGTGGATTGATGTCGGCAGGAACAAGAGTTCAGCATACTGCAAATTATGCTGTGGTAAGTCCTTGAAAATCATGCTTTTGGACCTTGAAAGTCATTGAAAAGTCCTTGAATTTTAAAGGCTCCAAGGTGTACGAACCCTGGCCTTCGTACGGCCCTGGTACCAAGGTAACAATCACAGCAAACAATTCAGTTACCCGTAAGATGTGAACGTCTGTGATATTATATTGGTATTCCATCATATGTTTTTGGTAATATCCAGTTTCAAACCCAACAAGCTTTCCTGTCTTGAAATCACTGAGCTAGAATGTAAAAATGAAAAAAAAAAAGTGTCTGACAGAATACAACACATACATGCTTTGATTTGTAAATATATTGTAACGTACACCAGATGAATATGTATGGTTGTAATATAAATTACAATCAGATCACATAGACTTATTGATCAAACAATGTGTCTTATTGTTGTAAAATCACAAAATCGTGATGATAAAAAAAAATAAATCCGTTTTTGAACAGATGTGTCAGACAAGATTTCGTTTAATGACAAAACTGTTTTGACATTGTGAAACATCGCAAGATCCAATTAGTGTTCAGTGACCATGTAAGACATGAAAGTTTGTAGCTAATGAGCATGAGCATCATGAACAAAACGTGTAATACTGGGTAGGGAGAATATTTTATGATGTGACTTTTATGGTATACGAGGGGGTATCAAAAAGTTTTAAAGATCACCAAGAAGAAATACAGCCAGGAACTTAATTTGATTGTGTGACCCGTAAGTCACTGTGCAAAGTAACACATTTCTCCCACTTAAAACTGACTGTCCACTGACCAACTTTGTAGGGGTCCTCTTTTAGCCAAAAAATCCACATTGTATTTTGTACTGAAACAAATGTTTTACGGTCAGCCATGCTTTATTACGTCGTTATGACGTCATTTCTTGACTGATTTCCATAATTTTGGTATCAGTGGAAAGAGGAGATCCTATCCTATACTATGGTATCAAACATCCTAACTTTGGGCGTATCATCATAGAATTACTGGGTAACGTACACCAGACAGTATATACATCGGGACCCATCAAATGCGGTGATTTAATCACACCACGTATCTTTGATTTCTCCATGCAGTTTATCTGGTTAGCAAAGGCAGGTCGTTGACATCTATCGACACCTGTATAGAAAGTATAAATGCCATTGATATCGTTTTTGCACCATAATGTACGCAAGGACAAACGACCATCCTGACAAAAGTTTGTTGATATAACTCCTTCTAGGTGATATTTTAAAACTTTTTGCTACCCCTCGTTAATGAATGAACAGCCGTAGTAGGATGATTATGTGTATGAGTACAGTTGTGAGGGTGTGTGTGGAGCTAAGTTGAGTTTTATGTAGACATTCATGAGCAAGGTGGTGCAAACGTTGGATTATCTAGTAGGCCGCCTCTCTGTGCAAGTAGGAATATGCTGTCCTTATAAATTGTGTACATAGTTTTATTAAATTTCTGTCAGTTTGAAATTAACTCCGGGAAGAAAGTTGTTCTGCTGATAGGTAAATTGTTGATAAACAGTAAATTGGGAACAAAATCAAACATCTGCAAATTTTTGAACTTTGAACAAATCTCACTGAATGGTTTGATTGCTTGTGTCTTGTTGGATGACTTAAATGTAGATGCATTTGGATACATTTGACAGAATTTTCTGTGGTGCCATACACTCGCGGTCTAAAGTATTTCCGCACAAACAATATATTCAGCCATATCTCACAAGGCGTTTTTAAGGAAACTATCTGGAAACTTATGTTGCTTTTGGTCAGATCTGATAGGTAATCTAGTTAAGTGTAAAATTGAGCTCTGAATGGGATCAACCCCCTCACGTACGGGTAGGGGGCAACAACACAAATGGGTCGAAAAACATGATTTTTAGGTCAAATTTGATTTGACATCGCCTGGGACAAAGTCACTTCACCGCTCAAGTTGACTGGTCATATGGAATGTGTATATGTAATAGAGTGACAAGCAGGCGATTAAATGTCCTGGTCACGCTTGACTGTGCCAAGAGAATGCTTGGAAGCAAACGAAAAATGATCCGTCAATGCTCCACCAGTTTACAAGTGTGTACTATGTGGTGTGTGAAACAGTGTGGTATATTGGCGTGTTTAGTATGCGTGTCAGTTTTATCAAGTTCATATTACCGAATTGTGAATCAAGGATCGTGGCGTGCAATTTTTTTCATGAGTGAAAGCAAAATGTGCATTTGGAACAGGATACTGTTTTGGAATTTTCCAGGTTTTGCTTTGGAGCTCCATCTTGTATTGAATGCACTATAACTTGTTATATTTTGTTAAAATACTTGGAGCTTATCTATAACAATGATGTATGTTCTACAAACCATATTTTACGTCAAAAAATGTGTAATAATGTACATGTACTGTAAGGTATATCAGTACTCTTAAGTTGTACTTAATTAATGTACCAATATGCAAAATTATCATTTTTCTATAATTTCCTTCTTAAAAAACTATTTTAAGATGCACCCGTGTATCGTAACTTTTGTACAATAAGACATGACACAATATTTATTCTTTGTGTAAATATTTGTTGTACTGTATTATATCAGGAGTGTGTACAACATGGTCGTGTTTTTACGTATTTTTTTCACATATTTCATCAGGTAGTGTACTAATAGATGTTATAGATAATTCTTGCTCCAAGTAGTTTAATAACCAAGTATGTTTGTCCCTAAATACGCAAATGTAGAAAAATGCAAAATTAAGATGGATATTCATATATCATAGTTTGTATTTTTTTTTTTTAGATCATACATGTAGCTCATTTGTATAGGACGATATTGAATACTAGTCAAAAACATTTTTCTTCAAAAATGAGCAAAGTGTGTGATTTTTAAAAATCTTTAAATGCAACTGTTACTTTACTATTGTAAAGCTGGCATTTCTACCCAAATCTAGTGACACGTTTATAGGTTAATAAATGCGCATTTCATACGCGCGAGTGAAATGAGACAAATCAATGCATGCGCGGTCAATTTTGATGTGTCCAATTCACGAGGCGCTGAGTGCATTGGACAGCAATCAAAATTTACTGCAAGTGCATTGATTTTGTCTCATTTTACGAGCATAATGGAATGCAAATTTATTAATCAAATTCATACACGACAGAAAAATAATATTGTATCTTTTGTGAAAAGAAATAAGGCCGTAATATGACCATCAAAATCCAAAACTTCTCTAAACTAAATAAAAAACCACCTGACAAAAACAATGAAACATTCATACGCACTAAACGCCCGCTACACAAACTGGAACGCAACAAGTGCAGTGCATTGTGAAGATTCACTGCACTCCGCGTACTTTATATTTTTATGTTCTGATTGGCTAGGCGACACGCGGAGCACACGCGGAGTGTATGAATTGAATAGATTCCACCCATTCTTACAATCTCACGAAATGTTGATATAAACTTTGTATTTTGATCTTTCTCGACAGGTGGAGATCAAAAAAGCCCAACCCAGAGATAGCAGTAGAGGTCAACAACAGCAGCAACATGGTGGACCGCCAGGATTTCAAAATAGTGGCCCGCCTGGTATGAATCAGCATGGTGGTCAACCAGGAATGGGAGGGTCGGGTGGTCCACCAATGGGCCAGTGGAACCAACCCTCAAATGCAGGTGGTTATCAGAACCAGGGGCCTGGTGGTGGATTTGGAGGACAAGGAGGGTTTAACCAACAGAATAGTTTTGGTGGTAAGATCTTGTATGAATCACTTACAATTGCACCAGATTAACATAAATTCATACATGTTGAAATACACGTTAAAATCGTTAACTTAATTGCACAACGCACATCTGAACAGGGTTATTGAATGTCCAAAAATTTGCAAATTCATAACCTTGTTTAGATGCACTCTAGGTATCACGTAGTGCGTTGCGCAATTCCATGTATGAATAAGCGTAATCTGCTCACGCGTGTATTGCAAGTTTCATTTTAGAAAAATGGTAAAACTTGTAATTATGATTGGATGGTGGATGGTTGTATTTTCCATGTTTTGTGGAAATAAACAAATTTTAATGTCATTATGTTTATTTGATTTCTTCACAATTATATGCTAATCATCTTTGTGTATGAATAGATTATAACTGCTTTGTACTTATCGCTTGTGAAACTGTACAAAAACAATGCACCCTGTGCTGAAGTCGTAGTCATCCAACTTCCTCGGCTTCGCCTCATGAACGCGGCCAACTTCAGCACGCGGTGCATTATTATTGTATAATTTTACTCGCGTCAAGTAATAAGCAGTTATTAATCTATTTTTAACCCAATATTTTAAGGCATTGTTTGTGGTTATAGTGGTAGACAATGTAGGTCAAGTTCATATCCATTCTGTATGTCATTGTCTAAAACTCTGACATAAGTGTTTATGCCATACTCCACTTACCTGGAAAGTTTTTATATCCAAAAAATCAAACTTGAGAGGGTGG
>JXSR01S045903.1:91539-115228 GCA_000969725.1 Ophiothrix spiculata
TTTGAAGGAACATACTTGTGCGCAACTTTTGTGAAAAAATTGACAAATAATTCCGGTGGGAAGTTTTTGAATCAACACTAAATAATGTCACTTTTTAAGCTAAAAATCGCCACATTTTTATAATTTTCTTGAAAATTTAGTTCGGTGCCCCCAATTTATATTGTTTTATTTGAAGGAACATACTTGTGCGCAACTTTTGTGAAAAAATTGACAAATAATTCCGGTGGGAAGTTTTTGAATCAACACTAAATAATGTCACTTTTGCCGCATTTCCTGTAGACCCCTGTACTAATTTTTCCAAAAAAAATTCCAAAAATGCTGTTTTTAAACCGACTCGCATGCAAAAACCCCCAAATTTTTATTTTAAAAATCGGTTCTACATCGATAAAATATCAATCAAGCCGATTTTTACTAAAAAATTACGGGCAGATCTATCATGGACCAGACACCTTAAATAATTACTTATAAAAGTACCAGTTGTATCAAATCATATTGTAATATGATTTTCAAATCTGTCCATTTAAGAACTAAAAACTGTTGTTTGTTTAAGTCTAGAAATTGTTGTAGAGCCAATGTTTTATAGTGCATGCAACATTGATTTTTTAGATCATACTCGATGCCTGGTATTACTTTCCAGCTGTTCCTAATGATTTTTAAGTCCACCCTCCTCTGGATAACTTGAAAACTTATCTGTAACATGACTCTATTAAGACAAAGCTCTACAACAACCTCACATAATATTCATCCGCATGTTGTAAGAAACAAATAATCCCCGGAGGCCACGCAAATATAATGTTGCAGGCATAGCGTGACCACGAAAAAGGTGAATTAGGGTTGTTTTTTGAGGACTTAAGGGTGAATCAGGTAACACCGTTCAGGGTATCAAAAACAGCAATATTCAGGAAATAGGGTACTTTTTCAAACCCTAGTATAAAAACAGTATTGATAAAAGCCCGATTTAGGGTGTTAATAGGTGAAAAAGGGTATATTTTGGCTTCAGAACGCTCCACCCTTTAGGGGGTGTTTTGAAAAACTGAGGTCATGCTATGCCTGCAACATGATATTTGAGTGGCTTCCCTGGGAAATAATCATTTTGAGGGCCGAAAATTATTTAGTTTATAATGAATGACATAACAGCAAAAATTCAAACTTACACCATATCTTGATTCAACATAAAGATTGTATTTTCACACAAATATCTCTCATGTACACATATCAAGAAACAAGTTTTGTACAAAACGAAAAACCTCTTTGAGGCGTAACATGTAAAAACACAAACGAACCAAAACAAATTTTGAAGGTTTGATAATAAATTATATATAAATTCTTTTCAAAATGCATTGTTTGTTTGTTTGAAAAGAATCTATTATAACATTTTTGAAAACAGGGAACACAAAGCATTAAAAAAGGGAATATGGCATGAACTTGTTTGTCACATTAATAATATGGCATGAAATTGTTGAAGTTTGTCACATTTTTGCCTACTTAAAGAAAATCCACCTTGTTAACAAAATTTCCTGTGTAACAAAACATTTGAAAGAGAGCACTTGAAGTATAGATCAAAATTGAACAAATAGGAATAGTAAAAAATAACACATGCATATGACTGAGAGCATACTACATATTCAGAAATTAAAGAATGCATGGTCCGATTGCTTAACTTTTTCAAAATTGTTGAGATTTTTGTACCAAAATATTGAATATAATATGACTTAAACATGTTCCTTTTGGGAGATATTAGTGCAAATGTGTCCCAATTTAAATTTTGAAAAAAATTAAAAAGATGGGACCAATTTGTCAGAAATTTAAAATGATACCTCAACAAAACAGTTGTGATCTTTCACATGAAATTGAATTAAAAAAATGGACCAAGCTCCTTTTATAACAATTCTCATGGTCAGAAATTTAACAAGAATCCATCCTCTTGCACAGATTATCTTAATAAAACTTATGAGAATCCATGTAGATTCTGGAGTAAATTTGCCCGATGTATTTTTCATATGTAACCAAATCAAATGTGACAGAATCTAAAGATTCTGATACACTGTTTTAAACTAAATTTAAATGAATTCTTTGTGAACTTCTATCCCTGCTTCTTCAGGCAAGAATTTAACACACATTAAAGCTGTAGATATACTTCGTCATTTTTGTAGTTTGTAGACATTTTCATTCATAATTTTTTTCTCATGGTGATTGGTTTTTAAGAATGGTGTACACTTTCATTCTGAATGAACATTTTCCCATGTACAATTTCACCATTGTGTAAATCATAACCATCATTGCAAGAAGAGATTAGCTTACCATGAATAGATCTAGGCCGTAGAATCAATATCAAACAGTATATTACCCATCAGTAAGCGCTTGAAAATGTGCAATGGGGTGAAAAATAGGTCTTCATTTATTACATTCTCCATAATGTAAAAATTTAGAATGAAAATTCTCATTTCAAATTAACAGTTTACTACATTTTTAAAAACCAATCACCATGAGAAAAAATCTGAATGAAAATGACTACAAAAATGACGAAGTATATCTACAGCTTAAGGAGTATTTGGTGTTTGGAGTCTCTTGCCAAGTATTGCTCAACTTTTAACAATATGCTATCTTCAAATTTTAAATTGAACCACCAATAGCACATGTATAATAGATGTAAATCAATGAATAACAAGAATCTCTTTAGACTCCAAGCATTGCGTGAAGAGAAGATATTGTGTGTATCCCATCATGCATTGCTTCCTGCAGGATTGTTTGTATTGGGAATCATGTGAGTAGTTAGTAATGAAATGCCCATAAGGCGTCACACCACAATAGGGCTTCCCATTGACTTACTGTACAAAATGGCTTCCTAAAAACACCCGAGAACTCAATAATAAAGCAACTGGTTGCTTCAACAGTGCCTTTTCTCAGATGATTATGATCTCTTCTAACACAAAATGATGATAAAAGTATACCTTCAAGGCAACATTTTCGAGAAACTAGACGCTGAAGTATAACGCCCCCTATCACCGACAGCCGAATTTTGTATTTCCAGAATCAAGCGCAAATTAAGGAAAACTCTTTAAATTTTACCAAATTAATCTGGAGATCAAAAATGGCATCAGATCATCTTTAAATAAACCTAACTTTATAATTAGAACAAAATATTGACCAAACATATTGCCCTTCTATACGTTTTGAACTCCTGTTTTTAGAAGGGCAGTCAATTTTGCCGATTTTAGAAATGCCGGATTGCGAGTGCCAATTATTTAGTGTTGTGCGCCCATAAATCAAAGTTAATTGTCATAATCTTGCATTTTGGGCATATTTCATTACTAACTACTCGCATGACTTCCTGTACAAAATTTCCCATACGAAGCAATGCATGATGGGATACACACAATATCTTCTCTTCATTGGGTGACTATAAAATGATGATCCAAGATACAGAATTGGATTGTTGTCCTGTCAAGCAACATGTTGATATAACAAATAAGCACAACTCAAACATTGCCGTTCATGTTTTACCCACCACCATGGAAGGTAAACTTTTACCCGCAACTATGCATGCATGAGGGCGTGCGACATCTGTCATAATCACCAGTATCATCTATATCGAGGGTTGAGAGCCAGAAGGACGTATCTGCAGGAACAATAAAGAGGCAAAAAGCCATATTTGCTTGTGCAACATAGGTGCAAATACGACCTTGTGGCTCTTTTTTTTCTTCCTGCAGATACAGCCTTCTGGCTCTCAACCCTTGATATGATTGACTATACGCATTACACACCTTGTAAACTTAGCATTTACCCAAGTCTTTGTATACACTCTTGTGTTCAAGTCATATTTTCTGAAACATGTTACTTAGTAAAGTCTGGTAAAACTGATCCAACTCAAGAACTGAAAAAATATGAATTCTAATCAGGAATAATAAAAGGTTCTATTCAAAAATCCTCACAATACTGATGAAAATCAATGTCCACTTTTATCAAACTGACAGGCTGTGATTTCCAAATAAAACTTTGGAAAATTAAATTATTACCCTACAAAAGGAGTTAATATTCTTACATTATAAATCAATATAGTACTGTAACATTTTCAATCAAATGTTCAATGTATATTATAACATCTAAATTTATTGATTCAAGGAAGGGGAAAAAACCCTCCTGCACATGGCTCTTTTCCAGATGTCTGGGCCCCCATCCTTTTGATATACGTTGCAGGTTTTGTGGTTCACAGTAAGGAAATTGGTGTAATATCCATTTGACAGAGCTATAGTTTGATCACAGCAAATTTGGCATTTATGACATTTGGGGGTTTTCCAACAAACTAAATCCACACTAGCTTTGATAAAACGTAAGGCAACATATGTCGTGTAAATGGAAATTTTTGAATCAGGATTGTGATTTTGTATCTGATTTTTAGTAGCCATTTTAAATAAGGTTAGTTATTATCCTATTAATCAATTACTTCTGAAGGTGAGATTGGAGACAGTCAGTTTTCCCTCTTAAGGTCAAATGCATTACAAAATTAAGCAGTTCTGTTGGGAAAAAAATCAAATGGCATCAACAAATTGGCACAAAAGGTTCTCTGAAAAATAGATAACCTTTTGACACCCTGAATTAACCCTAAGGGCTGTTAACCCTGCAGGAATATTGAAAAGCATACCATTGGAGAAAGTGAAGATCACAAATACCCAATCATTGTGACTTTAAAACAAGCAAGTACTAGATGGAGTGAGAAAGCCTTCAAAATGAGGCACCACATCCTTGGCTACAATTTAGCTGTAATCAAACTATAGGACCTATCAAGATAATTGAGGAGTCAAATCTAGTGTGGGTTTTAATTTCAAATTCCTAGAACCGTGAAACACCTTTCATATGATCGTTTAATGAAGCTTACTAACTTACAATCAAAATTTAAATTGAAGATAATTATGCATAATTTTTTTGCATAAACTTGCGGCGAACCAAAACTGTGATTTATTGGATATTGTTTAATGCAAACTTGTCATAGGGAATCCAAAAAAGGACTATTATCAGATTTTGGGGTCAGTCAAATGGTTTCCTTTCAAATAGGCACAAAGCCAAAATGCTTAAAAATTTGCAACATTTTACTGAAGTCTCAATTTACCAAAGTCAGTGCAAGAATTCCATGGACTGTGTAAACACAAATCCAGATTACATGGCTGTATTACACTCAAATCCAGAGTGCATGGCCGCATTGTATGTAAACGTGACCCGCAGCCTGCATTTTTGTTTACGGTGTTCGAGGAATTCTGGCACTTGACTTTAGTAATAGTTACAATCATCAGTCTTCACAAGTTTGACAGATGCAGATTGAATATAAAATTTAACAAAAGCGACGAAGCTCAACAGAAAATATGAACCAAGATCACTAGAATGAAACTCATGTTTTACCTAATTGAATAAAAGGTTGAAAAAAATGTGTAAAAATCAACCCTGAAAGTCTATTTCTAAAACAAGCTCCTTATAAACCACAGCACAAATATTCAAACAATCAAGCTTCTAATAGGCACGCATGTGCATAAGCATGATTCAAAATTAAAATCACCTTACAAAAGTCACAGCTCATGCAAAACAATCGTGATGACGGGTCAATTTACCCCAGTGACAAGAATTTGGTTTGGTGATCGCGGTAACAACCAATCACATTCTAATGCGTGAAATGCAGTGGGTAACACATGGCACTGAGTACAACTTGATAACATGCGTTAACGAGTACAGTGCCCTGTAAAATGGGGAGCTTGTTTTTAAGGTAGACTTTAGCTCTGCTAGATGCCATAATATTCATCTACAATTATACTATTTTTATGAATATGCCATAGAATTGAAGCTTATCATCCATGGGTGCAGCATGCGTAAGTGCATTATGTGTAGTATACAAATACAACATGGTATCGAGGGAAGTACTGATCCCGAGGTGTTGGATGCGAGTGACTACTTCCCGACGCGAAGCGGAGGGAAGTAGTCACACGCATCCAACACCGAGGGATCAGGAATTTTCAATACTTCTCGAAATAAACCATGTTGTATTTGTTTTACTATACCTCATAAATATATTACCAAAATTTGATATTAACACATCATAAAATCACACAAAAATGTCCATTCTTCTCGATCACCGTATTAATTTCCAACTGATAAGTGATATGATTACAGGGGTGCGATAGTAGGGGTGCGATAGTTTCTCAATTTTTTCCCTGCGTGGGCTTTACCCGCACTTGGGGAAGTAGGCATAATGCTGTCATGCGCATCAGCTTTAAGTGACCAATTGTATTTTGTGGTTTCCTAATAAATATTTATGAGGTATAGTAATAGGTAATACGGTGAAAATTGCACCATGGAGGAAGCTGTAACAATGCCAACTAAACATAATGCAAGGTGACATTTCTGCCAATAAAACTGGTTCACCTGCGCATGATATGCACTAGGAACCATGGATGCCCAGCTCTTACACACTGAAATAAACATAGTCAATAAAAAAGTCCATTTCAAAATCTTACTCAAATTCTGGATTTACGTACACCAGTTAAACCATACAAGCAACATACATAGTAAATTTTCCACTCTTCCCACCAATAACGCAAAATAAACACAAAAACATTCTTATGATTAACTCCAATGTTGTAAGAATATATAGCAGTCAGACTGCAGTGGTAGTCAGAATGTAGCAAAATACTAATTCTGAATAAAAAAAGATTGCTCTGCATAAAATCAAATGGTATCGATCAAATCAGGACAATAAACTGCAAAATTTCTTAATTTTATTCTTATTTATTGCTATTGCTAACATATGACCAACACGTAGATTGTGTGATAATTATGAAAAATGCTTCTATTGCTTGCACCAGTTGAAACTGAAATATTCCTTATCCCTGATATTATTATGAGGCTGTTGAACCAATGAAATAACGAACCTTATTCTTAAAACACTGTAGTTAATATAATAAGATTCTTCTTTAAATTTTGAATCAATCTATTTTCAAACACTCACATTATTACAAAAATAAACTCTCTTCTTTTCTGTTCTTACTTAGTACTATGAAATGAGGTTCACACATAATATAAATCACATATATTCATTCATATATAATATATTCATATAATCAACTTTTCTTTTTTAAAAATTTCAGACTGAACACTCTGTACATTTAGCATCACATTCTATTCCATATTGGGTGTACTGAATATGCCTTTGTTTTCTTATGAACATGTTACACATCAAAGAAACAAAGTCATTTTTCCCTTCAAATTTTTGGAAACTGTATGCACCATACAGATTGTTCACATTTTTTCAATTGGAAATCTTATGATTAGACACATGAGATTTCTAATTAAAAATAGCCCAAACATGGCAATACCACGACTGAATATTTTTGGAGGGTTAACTCTGGAAAGGTAAACTAAGACTTTAGTGGTTCAATATTATTTCAATTGTGATCTAAAAATTAACAACAAAAACTTTGTCGAAAATCTGACTGCACACCATAGGGTTAAAATTGTCTACAATTCAGAAGTACCAAGGATAAAGTTAACAAAAAATTCCTATAACATGATCACAGTGTAATGTGTCTCTGAATTTAAGAAAAAGTGAGGCTTTGTTAACTTTTCACTTGCTGTATAACTTCTTATTAGAAGTAAAATATTAACCATGTATAGTGAAAACTTGTCAAACAAATTATACAACACGAAGAGCTAATGAAACAAACTTTGTGTGTACGTTGGATAAGACAAAATTTGACCCAGTTTGGCCCAGTGATTTTGTGTTAACAAGGGTCCATTGTACAAAGCTTTACAAATAGATTAAGACCATATTGCCATGCGAATGCAAGAACATCTTAAGTGTAATAGCTACCATTTTTCATTAATTTGAATTTCACACTATACAGGTTCGTAGGGTCAGTGGCTCTTGAAATGGTCCTTCGGGTGACTTGAAGAACCATTTCAAAAGGTTTATTGGGTCAAAAAATGGTTTTTCAGGTGATGTGTCACTTCAGGAACCATTTCAAAAGCCACTGACATATGGGAGACAAATTTCTAGGTTTTTGTTACATTCTAATGACAAAGAGATCAATAAATATAACAAATGACCCCAGGGGGTCTGTCATCATTGAAAAGGGGTATCAGGCATGACCAAGGACTTCCAAACAGCACCCTAAACAAGTATTTACATATTATCAAAAATTAAACCCTAAGTAAGTATGATTGTTGAAAATTTACTTAAATTTTACTAAATTTACTGAAAATTTAACTCATCAGTTTCAAAAATATACCCTTTTTGTTGTTTTTTGAGATTTTAGACCCTATTCACGTTACGTACGTATCGTGCCTGATCCTAAAAAACCACCCTTTTTACGTGAATTCTTGGTCACGCCTGATACCCTCATGTCAATGATGACAGACCCCCCTTGGGCAAATGGCAGCCATTGCAGATAAAACATTCACCATCAATATGAGACTGGTTAAAGAGAATACTGCGTGCAGGTCTCTGTATCCCAAACTCCTGGTATGACAGGAAGGAAGGATCTACTACAGCCCACACATTCACAGAAATACATCATCATAGTATTCAGCCCACAATCAGAGGAGGTTTTCACAATATCCCACGATGCAATGCAACATTGTACAATATGCCTGCAAATCCAATTCAACTCCTATACTTATGTACAGGATAGGTGTCAGCAATGTGGGTAAACACTGGGCTATTGTGAAAAGAAACACATCCCTAGAAAGATATGAATGAGTACTATTCAAAGGAATTCTCAAATTCCTAATAGCCCCTTGGCCAGAAAACCATTATTGCCTATTATATATCAGTATATCAGAATAATGCATTGTGGGATATCCTGAAAACCACCTCTGGCCCACAATAATATACTCCAAGCAGTGCGTACATAAATGACAAACACTAGGCATAATATCAAGTCAGGGTTCTAAAGATTTTTTTTCAAGTTCTTAAAATTAAATAAGAGCTTAAATTTATCACCTTCATTAGATGTTGACTGATTTAGCAAGAAAAGAATATCAATTGAACTCATCTTTATCAAATATGTTGGACCACTTTTACAAAATGCTGGGTCAATCGAACGATATGGCCATAAGAGAAAACACTTACTGGCTGTCATATGTGCTAAAATCTTTTAATAAAGGGCAGAAAATGTAAAGATACTATTGAAAGCTGGACAGATCTTATACAGT
Organism: Ophiothrix spiculata; assembly: GCA_000969725.1. Lineage (NCBI taxonomy): Eukaryota > Metazoa > Echinodermata > Ophiuroidea > Amphilepidida > Ophiotrichidae > Ophiothrix > Ophiothrix spiculata. The sequence continues at coordinate 100,735 of JXSR01S045903.1, forward strand.
AGCAACTCGTTAACGCACATAACCTGAAATTCCTGATAACAAGTGGTATTTGTCAATTCTCAAAAATATCTTTTACATTATAAATTTGTTGGATAACACACAGTTCTGATAAACACATAGCAAAATTTTAATTCCTATGACCTGTGTGTTAACGAGTTCATCATCATCAGGAACGCTGTTTTGTCAAGGTTGACATAGCGCCCTCAATAATCTTATGCCAGGCACCGTGATCAGACGCTTTTTCGGATGCCAATTAAAATTGTTGATATCGAGTTCATTTAGTTCTTTAGTTACTAAAGAGATCCATGTAAGTTTTGGTTTCCCTCTAGGTCTTTTGCATGTGACATTGAATTCAGTAAGGACCTGCTTTGCTTTGCCTAACCAGGACAGTCTTCTTAACGAGTTGCCACTGTGACTCCGCCACTGTATATTCTTAAGGAAATTCAGAGGTGTTTTTTATAAAATAAATCCCATCTTGATTGGAGTTAAGAATACAAAATCATTCATGGCAGTATTCTGTTAAGATGTTAACTGTGGTCCAATTGCTTTCCGCGAGACAGTAAGCTTCATGTAAACTTAGTTGCAACAATTCCAGAAAGTGTATAACTCGGCTGACGAGGCACTGGTATACACAGATTTACACGTGATACAAGGATGCAAGCAATGTAATGTGACCCGGTAAAGCCATTGAAATAAGGACCATGTAGGTTTTACAATAACCTTTTACATCACAATGGTAAAATCTACATGTTGCCTTTTAATAGGTCTCAACTTTTTCACGTAATAGTATGCAGAGATATCAAAACAAGTTACGTGTAGGTTGTAATGTGTGCTGGGTTCCCAGAATTGCATCACATATGAAACCCGTCATATCGAAAGGTACCTTAATACCGGCATAGTAAATTACGAGATACGGGCCTTTGAAGGTGAGCGTAGTCAAAAATCATGTCCAAGGTCGAATTTCTAATTTCATCTTAAATGTTACCTTTGAAGTGTATTCTATCATATTAATCAGGTTCCAACATCCAAAACATAAGACAAATGTTTTAAAAACCGAGATAAAAATCCTTTCTCCATTCAGGTTTTACCAGTACAGAAACTTTAAACTCGATTTTCTCAGAACTATAGTTTTCTGATCTCAGCCCGATGCCTTTTACCAATTTGGATGTAAGTTTGCAATCGAACATCCAATAACCAAAAGTAAGGTGTCATTTTAAAGCTTAAAATATAATCTTTCTGATGAGACCAAAAAAATCAATTTTCATTTTGGGACCCTCTAGGTACCTTTTGATATGATGGGTCACATATTCAAAAGATATCATTACAACAAACACAAGTGTGCAAGGCAGTGATGTTGGCACATTGAAGCCCAGCTACGGTCTCGAAGGAAGGCAATAGGGAATTTAGCTATGGATTTCACCCAAGTTGTTCTTTTCCTGGACCTTGTTAGGAATGTGATAAATTATTGCTGGCAATTTCAAACATTTTTTTTAAATTTAACAATGAATAAAGTGTTAGCATCAAGCCTACCTCATGTAAAATAATAGCTTTATCAACTTCTAGAAGTAATATTATCTTAAATGAAATTTTGACATAATCTTAATTTTTCTGTGTATCTAATGAAATTGTGAAAACAAAAAATGTATAATGTTGAACACTGTACATGATAACGTTCAAGATTTTAATAGTAAAACTGTCAAGCTTTTGAAGATTGGTCAAAAGAATGACTCATTTCAAAGCTACCGGTAAGCAAGAAGTGGTCCAAAATGTGAATATACTTTTTAATCATTGATGAAGAGCATTTTTTCCCCAAACTTACACTCTTTTTAAAAGTTAAATTTTTCACACGTTTGAGAGCTGCTAATACCTCAACACCATTACTAGTGCCGACAGTATTTTTCCACAACACTTGATGTACATGGCAGTTTTATTATAGTATGTAAAATCCCAGAACAGATAAAATCACAATTTTAATAAAATAGGCCTAAAAAAAATTTGTTTGATTGGCGTAACCCGACCGACCCTAATATTACCACCTACCCTAGATATTTTTATTTTTTTGAGCATGGTAAAAAACCTCCAAATCCAAAATTTGATGGGAATTGATTCATGGGAGCCCAAGATATGGCTTGCAGGACATTCAAAATGACAAATTACAGAAAAAGTGAAGATGTTTTTGTATATGTGTCATATATTTTGTGTTCTTGTATGTGAAACATAGACTTATAAAAAAAAAAATTATAAAAAAAAAAAAAAAAAAAAAATCCGACCTACCTACCCTATTTTTTTTCTATGTTACGCCAATCAAACAATTATTTTTTTTTGGCCCTACTCTTATCAAAAGCTTGACAATTTTTTTGTTAAACAGTGAACCACATCAAACTTTGAATGTTATACTCTAGAAAGAAAGGTTAAGTTGCAGCTTGGATAAAGTTTTTGAAATTATTTTTTCTCTTCTTGTTTGTTTGGTAAGACATGATCGCTACTTATGATCATCAATTTGTTTTTGTTATTACTTGAAACAAACATTTGAATCCTGACCAGGATATCTATAATAGTCACTTATCAATGATATATCTGTATACTTCTAACAGTGAGAGACATAGGACAATATTACCCGAATCATTTGTGACGGTCCACCACAAACCTCTAGTAAGTTGACCCCCTGGTTAATTTTGTTTTATTGCAAATTCAAAAATTATATTGACAGCTTTTTTAAGGGCCCTGTCAATCCTTCATTTTCTGAAGCATGACATGTCAATATATGAAAACTGAGAAATCTTGCTTTGACGTTTTTATTTTGTGCACGCTTCCTATTCTACTACGAATAATTCTATAAAACGTAGTTTTCAGATATGGTACTTTTGAGTTGAAATAAAAGCAGATATTTTGCAAGGAGTATAGAATGAGCATTTCAAATCTGCAAATCTCATTTTAGTCAAATTTACCCTGTCTCTCAAAACCAAAATTTTCAACTTTACCGAAGGTTCATAGTGAACAATCACATTTTGAGATTGGTTAACAATGTCAAAATCACCTACTCCATTTGACGTTCGACCTTGAAAATTAGCATGTTTGGAAACTATGTGCCAAAGCCACTTAATCCAAAGTTTAGATCATAAGGATTAGTTCAACCTTGGTTGGTATCTAGGTCATGAATTCTTACCATTATGCAACCCATTTATTTGAGCCAATAAGGATTGAAGTCTGAAGAAAACTTTAACAAATCCTTGTAATTTTGACATGCTGCCAGTATAACCTTTCCTCCCAGGAGAATGCTACATAATTTCAAATCAAATTAACAAATTACAATACAGGATCATTTATGGTGTATTCAAAGTTCATCGGCATTTATCACTTAATATCTGCTGATACGCCGTCTTTAAAAATGCTACGCCTGGTTCAGTGTGCACGTAAAGACGGTGTGTCAGTAGACATCGAAGGAGCGCATATTGATCAGATCTGAATGCACCATTTAGAACCATTGGTGCAGCATTAATTTCAATAGGCATACCAGTACAGCATACACAAGTATTGATTATTCTGCTTGGCATATCGGCTTACAATCCCTGCTTGGCAATGGCATTCATCCATTTCAGCTTGGCAAATTCATTTGATGAATTTTCATCTTGGCATACTTATATAATCTGGATTTGACTTATAGCGAATCCATTCAGTGGAATTTCAGCTTTGCACAGCGCTTACACTTGAACTCATTTGTGGTTCCATAGTGTCAATATCCCCGCACTCACTTGCACTGTCAGTTTTATCAGATGAGGCTGGACTATGGGGCTCACCGTCCTCAATATCAGGATCATCACTCATAGAGTCTGACATTAAATGGTCCTGCCTTACATAGGAGTGTGAGCCTTCCCTTTCTAAGGACATAACATGGCCTCTTGAGCGTAAATGTTTTGCAAGGTGACCACGAATTCTGAAGGCAATTTGACAGAGTTTGCATTTGAATGGTCTTGGGTCTGTATCACCTGCTGCGGGAAGTTCAACAGCTTCTACTTTCGATAAATGCTGTTCTGAGCGTTCATGTTTTGCAAGAAGATTTCTGTTGGCAAATTCAAGATCACATTCATGGCATTTGAATGTTTGTTCATCTGGGTGAGTTCTCATGTGAATCCGTAACTGATTTGGTTTCATGAATACCCTTGAACATGTTGGACACTTGTGATTTCCACCTGAAGTTGGTGACAAACAGACTTCCTCCTCATGACCTTCTACAACAGCTGGTGAATGAGGTTTTGCTTTGGGAGAAAACTGGGAGCGCTGTTCAGGGGTCCTTGCTCTTGATATAGGAGGAATAAATGTTGAAGAAGAGTCTGATGGTGGAGTGGCTCGTGGAGAGTTTGTTCTTGGTGAATTGGGTCTCGGAGAGTTCACTGAGGGCAAGTGAGCTGGCGAATTTAACTGTGTTGGAGAACGAATTTGTGATAATATAGTGGGTGGCAACTGGGACAGATTTGATGGCAGAATAGGAGAAACCAAAGGTGGTCTTCCATGATGACTGCTAAATATTTAGAACCATTGGTGCAGCATTAATTTCAATAGGCATACCAGTACAGCATACACAAGTATTGATTATTCTGCTTGGCATATCGGCTTACAATCCCTGCTTGGCAATGGCATTCATCCATTTCAGCTTGGCAAATTCATTTGATGAATTTTCATCTTGGCATACTTATATAATCTGGATTTGACTTATAGCGAATCCATTCAGTGGAATTTCAGCTTTGCACAGCGCTTACACTTGAACTCATTTGTGGTTCCATAGTGTCAATATCCCCGCACTCACTTGCACTGTCAGTTTTATCAGATGAGGCTGGACTATGGGGCTCACCGTCCTCAATATCAGGATCATCACTCATAGAGTCTGACATTAAATGGTCCTGCCTTACATAGGAGTGTGAGCCTTCCCTTTCTAAGGACATAACATGGCCTCTTGAGCGTAAATGTTTTGCAAGGTGACCACGAATTCTGAAGGCAATTTGACAGAGTTTGCATTTGAATGGTCTTGGGTCTGTATCACCTGCTGCGGGAAGTTCAACAGCTTCTACTTTCGATAAATGCTGTTCTGAGCGTTCATGTTTTGCAAGAAGATTTCTGTTGGCAAATTCAAGATCACATTCATGGCATTTGAATGTCTGTTCATCTGGGTGAGTTCTCATGTGAATCCGTAACTGATTTGGTTTCATGAATACCCTTGAACATGTTGGACACTTGTGATTTCCACCTGAAGTTGGTGACAAACAGACTTCCTCCTCATGACCTTCTACAACAGCTGGTGAATGAGGTTTTGCTTTGGGAGAAAACGGAGAGCGCTGTTCAGGGGTCCTTGCTCTTGATATAGGAGGAACAAATGGCGAAGAAGAGTCTGAGGGTGGAGTAGCTCGGGGAGAGTTTGTTCTTGGCGAATTGGGTCTCGGAGAGTTCACTGAGGGCAAGTGAGCTGGCGAATTTAACTGTGTTGGAGAACGAATTTGTGATAATATAGTGGGTGGCAACTGGGACAGATTTGATGGCAGAATAGGAGAAACCAAAGGTGGTCTTCCATGATGACTGCTAAATGAAGCTGCCACTGGGCCTGGTATAGTCTTTGATGAAGTAACAGACGGTGATGGGGGCAAAAATGGAGATGAAAATGGTGACTGCGGAGTTTCTGGTCCTCCAGGAAACATCTGAGGCCTTTGTAACAACAACTGCTTAATAGCATTTCCTGATTGATGATCCCATGACCTGGAGGTTGGAGTTTTCATATGCTGATCTGGATGCATCAGTCGGCGCTTCTTAGCTGAATGCTCATCTTCATCATCCGATATGGGTTCTACAAGAGGAACTTTCCTTGGAGACCCATCTCGATGGAATGTTCCAGGAGGCAGATGCAGCGGTGTGAGTAAGGGCTGTGCTGAAAATGGAGCAGGCATTGTCATTCTTGCTTGCATGTATGCATTATGAGCAAGAGATGCTGTCAAGCTGTTACCATGGTTACCTTCTCTTGAATCTTGTCTCTCATATGAATGAGACGGTGGTGGTCCCTGGTGCATCACACCATATCTATCAAAATGATTGACAGGATTTATTGCTAAATGTTTTGGTCTTGGAATAGAACCAGCAATTGATCCAACTGTAACTACAGATGATGCTATGGCAGATGAGGGCTGAAATCCTGGCACTCCAAAATGTGCGGCACGATGAGGCTCAATACCAGGTGGTGATGTCTGAATTGTAAGTGGAACTGTTGGTCTGTTTGAAACATTTGGTTTTGAATCATGCGGGAATGTTGGATTGGCAGCATTTGACGGTTCCACCATGGTACCAATGTAGGCCCCTACTGATACTGGCGTAGTTGATGATGATGCTGGCAAACTTGACATTGTACTTGCTTCTGGTGTTTTATCCTCATCAGATGCAGAGCTGCTGGTAACAGTACTATGGATTGTTGTTGATAGGCGATACTGATTAGTCATAGCAACAGTTGGTGCAAGTATATGGCCAAGTTTGTCTAAAACTGGTGGGCCTTGTGGTGTCGTTCCAATCGATTTGTTCGCTTTGTCGTTGACACCATGCAAGGTCGCATATTGAACGTTCATTGGCTGTGTGCTCGGAAACAGCAAACCAGGATGTAGCTGAGGAAGCTGGGAAATGTCAAAGCTTGTACTTGATGGGTCTTTGCCGCCAGCTGCTGCAGCAGCTCTCTGTGCTTGATGACGATTAGTTAGATGTCTACTGAGTTTACCAACAACTTCTGATCGAGAGAGTTTCATTGGCCTATCATCATCCCTTCCATCACCAATAACTTCATCATTATCTGTGCGATGATGAAGTTCTCCAATCAAACTATCCAGTCGATCTCTATTCTGTTCACTATCAAATGCTACACTTCCAGCTGGCATAGAGTTCCTTCTTGGTCGCTCAAATATTTCACTGAACGACCGTTTCAAATGACCCGCTGAAGCAGGCTGCGAAACCATACATCGACCATCTCTGTCCAATTCAGATAAATTGGGTACTGAACTGCGCCGTTCTCGTGACAATGGAAACATAGTGGCTGGATCTCTTCCACTTGCTGTTGAAATTGGTGTTCCTAATTCGGATTCATCATCTGATGAGTCTCCATCAGCAGAATCAGTGTCTTCTTCATCAGCATCTGAAAACTGGTGGCCTGGAAGATCCCCATCTTCATAACTCTGGTCTAAATCACCCTCGCCAGGTGTTATCCCATTCTCAAGACACTTCTTATTATGTGCTTTTGATTTCATATGTTTAGTCAAGTTCCCTTTGGTTTTGAAAGCAAAGTTACAAATACTGCACTGATATGGCCTCATGTCTGTGTGGGTTCTGATATGCTTTTTAAGCATGCTTGGTTTTTTACATCTGATCCCGCATTCTTCACATACATATTTGCCTCGTCCTCGACCACGAACATACTCGTAATCTTCATTGGATTTAAAGCCCCCTTTGAAGATAGGTATCCTGTGGCCATCCTGCTTATGAAATTGGTGATCTTTAGGCTTCTTCTCTTTAATTTTGAAGTCCAATTGGCTTGTAGCACTTGTATCAGACGTGGAAGCACAATCTTCTAGATTTTGAGGCAAAGGTGTGTCTGGTGGCTGTTGATTCTCCACTTTGAGTGTCATTTGCTCTGGTTTCCACGTACCAGATTGAGTCACAATACCAGATTTTGGTTGCGATATGTTTGACAGGATGTAAAACAACCTTGGTTTCTTATTTCTACTTGAGTTGTAAAGACCCATATGAGCCTTCCATGACATGCCAAGAGGATGCTGACTGTTTCCACCAGCTTTCCAATTAGAGTACATAGAGATCTTCATATTGGATCCTTGCTGAACATACATTGGTTGCGATCTTCTAAGACAACAATATGTTCCCTGTGTTAACAGCTGGTTTCTAGTGGACGAACTGGCAAACTGTAATGGTTGAAGAGGCGCTCTTGACACTCGCATTGGACAAGCAGTCTTAATAAGACCACAAAAGCGGTCTTCAGACAGAAGAGAAGAGAATACATTTTGAAGGCGCTGGGGAGTGATGCGAGCCATTGGTTGTGTTGATCTTGGTCTTTGTTGGATTACAAATGGTTTTGAGTCTTCAGACTGTAATGGAGTAATAGGGATCCTCTGCATGTCCTTTGATGGCAGTGAGGTCATTGACACATGTTGTGTTTCTTCAGGTGGAAATGGAGCCAAGTCCGACTTCAGTGTTTGTCCAGATGGAAAGGAAGCGGTCTGTGGCTTCAATGTCTCTTCTGATTGAAATGAAGATGACTGTCGATTTGGAATGTCTTCTTGATGAAATTGAATCATCTCTTGCTTTGATATGTCTTTCAAAGGATATGGGGCCGACTCTAGCTTCAGTGTGTCTTCTGGTGGAAATGTTTCAGACTTTGGCATGTCTCTTGAATGATATGGAGCCGACTGTAGCTTTGGTGAGGCTTCAAATACAAATGAAACTGACTGAAGCTTTGGCGTGTCCTTTGATGAAAATGGAGCGGAATGTGGCTTTGGTGTGTCTCTTGAAGGAAAGTGGTCTGACAGTGGCTTCAGTGTGTCTTCTTGTGAATCTTGCGAGTCTTTAGAGGGAAAAGGTGGTGCACCTTCAAATGAAAACGAAGCTGGCTGTAGCTTTGATGCATCTTTAGAGAGAAATGGAGCTGACCGTGGTCCCAGCGTGTCTCTTGAAGAAAATGGAGATGACTGTGACATTGACAAGTCTCGTGGAGAAAACGTCAACAACTGTGGTTTCACTACATCACTTGAAGAAAATGGAATCGTCTGTTGCTCTGGCGTGTCCTCAAACGAAAATGAAGCTGACTGTAGCTTTGCTAGGTCTTGAGAGACATATGGAGCTGACTGAGTCTCTCTAGAAGGATATGGCATTGAATGTGGTTTCATTGTGTCTCTTGAAGTAAAAGGAGTTGTCTGTAGCTTTGGTGTGTCTCTTGATGGGAATGGAGCAAATTGTGACTTTGGCGTGTCTTTTGACTGAAATGGAGGCGATGCCATTTTTGGTGTGTCTTTAGACGGGAAAGGAGCTAATGGTGTTCTAGATCCCTCTTTTGTTGGTGAAAATAAACTCAGTGTGTCCTTAGATGGAAATGGGGCAAGAGGTGTTCTTGGACTTCTGGGTGATCTTGCTGATGAACCAATCTGAGATGGAGCTTGTGGTGTTGACGGGGAAGGCAGCAAAAAAATCTGTTTGCTTCCAGTCGGAGTTGGTGTAGCAATTGGTCCTAGAACCACCTGACCTTTTGTTGTGGTGAGTAAGCTCTCTACTTTGCCACCAGCATTGTGGAATGCATGTGCCATAAGTCTCCCCAATTCTCTAGCATGATCAACAGGGGTAGTTGGTGTATTAGGCTTCATGGGTGAAGCAAGCCTCATGACAGACGATGCTATTGAAAGAGCTTCTGGTGTCAGCAGAGATTTTGGATCTATTTTCAGCTGAGGCTTGACTTCTTTAGGTGAGTTTGTCACAGATCCAGTGAGAGGCGACGGTATATCTAATGTCAAATGACCTCTGGACATTGGGCCTAGTGATCCAGGCCGCTTTAAGACTGGCTTTTTGCCAGGTTGAAAGACACTTGTTACAGGCATATCAAGCTTTGGTCTCTTTGGACTAGCACCAGCACCTTCTTCTAATCGAGGGGTTTCATCAATCTGCAATGGACCACCGTCAAAAATTCTCTTCTGTTGTGGAGATCGACGATACAAATTGTGATTGTCTTCTACAAGTTTCATTTTGGGAGATCTTTGTCGAGGACTGTTCAAGAGTAGACTGGGTTGTGATGATGTCCCAACAGGCATGGGATCATGCAAACTTGGCCTTCTCACATGGACTGATGGCACTGGGAGACTACTTGTAGGTGGTCCTGGTAATGGAACATGTGGGGTGCTTCTTTGTCTATTCTCAGGAGGAGAAAAACTGTCATTGGAGCCTGTTGATAGAACTGGTCCGGTTGAGGATGCTGATGGCACAGTCAAAGTGTTTGTTGGCATGGAAGCAGTGCTTTGAGTATTGAATGGATTATTTGCCACTGCAGCCAGGATCTGCATTGCTGTCGGTATACATTCACTGCTGCGTGGAGCTGAGGAAGATGATGGTTGATGTGGACTAGAGGATGAGGCATCCAAACTTGCTGACTTGGATAGAAACGAGGACACTGGAGGGATATTTTGGATTGCAGACTTTGAACGGTGTGGTGATGTTCGATGAATCTCCATACTAGCAGGCTTTGGTTGGTGAGGTGATGGCAGAGGCATACTTGGACTGGCTGACTTATGATGAGGTGATGGAGATGGCGATGCCAGTCTGTTTGGTTGGGGTGATGTCAATCTGTTTGGTTGGGGTGATGTCAGTCTGTTTGGTTGGGGTGAGTACTGTTGAAGTAGAGATGATGGGCCTGGTAGCACATGGTGACCAAGATACTGAGTGGCAAGACCAGGATGCCAAGGTAATACTGGTGTTGTTTGTCTTGGAGGATACTGCTGGGGATCTATTCTGAGAGGCGTTGCACTAGATTTAATTGGAGGTGCAATATTAGTGTGTTGAATTACAGACACTTCACTTGCTGGAGGTTTCTTAATAGACATGCTATGCGAAGCAGCTTGAGGAACAGTTTGGAGTAATCCAACTTGTTGATGATGTTTTTGTTGAAGTTGATGTTGTTGGAGCTGCTGTTGGTGAAGATGTTGATGTTGAAGCTGCTGTTGCTGTAGCTGATGATGCTGTAGCTGCTGTAAATGAAGCTGCTGTTGTATTGGTAATCCCTGTGCAGCAATTTGTAGGATATTTTGACTTGCCAGCTGAACATGTGGAGAACCTAATTGCGGTAAATGACCTGATGTGTTTTCTGGAATGTCTGCGTTGGAATCATTGTTACCTATCAGTGCTAACTCTGGCATTTCTCTATTATGTTTTCTACCTCTTCGTTTTGGAGGTGGTGAATTTGAGGGATGCAATGCTTCACTCTCACTTTTGTATTTCCGTCTTCTGTTCTTGTTGTCCATCTCCTCTGATGCTGGGTACCCTCTGTATGCTTGTGGTGGATAAATACCACCCGGAGGGCCCCCTGGTACAAAAACAGTGGTATTGAGACCAGGAAGCTGCATTTGGGATGAGGGACTCATTGGCATCTTGCTTTGAAGTGCTGCCTGTAAATGCAACATATGCTGAGCCTCTTTGTCCCCACCATCTCTACCAGTCATTTGATGTTGCTGTTGTAGTGAATGCAACTGTTGCTGTTGAAGTAATTGTTGCTGTTGTTGCACACTGTCTCTGTATTTCTTATCCTGCAACAAATTCTTTATTGTGTTACTGCTCCCACTGCTATGGCTACCACTTTCGGACAAACGCCGACCATGAGGCTGTCCTGTATGGAAAGGGAATGGGGAGGTACTTGCTACACGCACTGCCAACTCATTTGGTGTTACTGCATGTGGTGGCCTGTCTGATGCAGATGGACCAGGAAATCCCGTGACATGATAACCAGCTGTAATCGGTGCTAAGTCTGGCATTTGACTAGTCCTTGGAGCTTTAAGTACTCTTTCCAATAAATTCCCTTCTAATGTCATGGGAGTTTGAGACACTGTTACTGGTAACATTCTACTATCGCCTTCACTCTTTTGAACTTCAACTTTTCTTGATAGCTCACCAGCTATTACAGCTCCTTGCAGTTGCTGGACAGCACCAGTAACATTATTAGCACCTTCTTTCACTAGAGTTGGCATATCTCTTCCATTGGAAGGCACAGGTGGAGATTCTGCAGTTGTCTGCTCTCCAATCGCATTTTCAAGTCTTGGAGGAGTACTGGTGCTATCTCTTCGGTACATGCCTGATCGTCTCGGCTTGACAGAATCTAACGTTGCCGTGTCAACAATGGCTTCATTTTGTGTAATTAACTGTTGAATCCTTTCTTGAACACTTTCTTTACACATTGGTTTGGCTGCCTGAACCATATCTGGTGGAATGCTTTGTGCTATCATAGCACCAGGTTTACCCGAGTCTTTAAGCATGTTTTCATCTGGTATTCCTTGTACAGGTATTTGTACATGAAATTGTCCTCTAGATTTAACAATATTGAATCCAGTTACTGGAATCATCAACTGTCCAGCAGTGCCATGTTGACTTGGCTGTGTTGAAGGATTTATAGTACTTGGTGACGATACAACTGGGCCACTATGAGTTGTCGATAACTGGGTGCTCAGCACAGGTACAGCACGTTTGGTTTCCATATCTATACGGAAACCAGCTACTTCAGCAGGAAGAAGTGATTTCAATATGTCACCTGAGCCTGCTGCAGACATGACCACATCTTCTGAGGTTTTAGTCATATCAGCTGGTAATGCAAAGGACGCTTGTACAACAGGGGACGACTGCACTTCCTCTTTGGCTTTCACGCTATTCACTGAATGCCTTTGCTGCTGCTGCTGCTGAATGTTTGTTACAACAGAATGTGGTTGCTGAACATGCTGAATTTCTTTTGCACTGCTTTCATTTAATGCATTTAAAGATATCCTTCTTTCTAATAAACGCTGCCTCAATTCCGACCTTTCAATTTTATGCTTTGGTTGCATTTTGACATCACCATCTTCACCCATATGTGATGCATTGATTTTACTAGATTCTGACAGAGGAATGTGATGGTCACCACCAGCAGTGATTGACGCTGGGCTGCTGACAGGACATGGACTTGTTGGTGTCATTCCTGGAATGCACGCTTGACCTTCATCTTCACTTTCAGTTTCTTCAGAGTCATTTTCTTCATCAAAGTCAACTTTTCCCATATCTTCAGAATTTGGCGTTAGACCCGCTTTAATAGCATGTGCATGCGACTTACAATGCTTGTACAAATTACTCTTAGTCTTGAACCAAAATCCACAAGGGACACAAGGATAAGGTCTTTCGCCCGTGTGAGATCGAATGTGTTTCTTTAACACACTTGGTTTGGTGCATCGTCTTCCACAAAACTGGCAAACATGCCTGCCTGGCTTCTTGCTCTTGGCTTCTTTACTATCTACATCCGTAGGTGACTTCCCACTTTTTCTGGGTTTATATGCACCATAGAGCACACTAGAATCTGCTTGTCCTGCTGTTTGAGCTGTATATACCAAGGCCAACCCTTGTTCTTCTAGCGACTCGTTGCGCAGTTGGTATTTCACCATACCAGTGTCCGTTTCTGTAATCTTGACAATGTTGCCTCCATGTTGATGATGAGAGGATGTTGTCACTACGGGTGCAGTGACCCGAGCTTGTGACAAAGTAGTGACAGGTTGTACTGGTGTCGGTGCTTGAGATTTTGTCATGGTATTCAGTTCATCACCAGTGATCTGTAGCAAGGCTTCTAGTGCCTGTTGTTTAGAAACACCGTCTTCCTCCTCAACCGATGAAGATTTTTCCTTACTTGATAGGACTGGTTTATCTGATACAGAGTCACTATTAGCCCTTACATGCTTTACTTCCTTAGCATCTTTTATATCTTTCAAATTCAAAGTTAGTTTAATAGGGCTTAAGGTTTGTTTATTTGGAACTGGCTCTGAAACAGTTCGTCTTGCTATTTTTTCTGGAACCTTTTTCACTGGGCTTCCGCTTGAGTCTTTTTCTTTGTCCTTCTTTGCCTGTTGCAGACGTGAACTGCGCTCCTTGATCAAATCATATTTATCTTTTGACATGTTTTCTAAATCTGGTGATAGAGTATCAATCAAGTTAGATACTTCCGAATTCAAATGAATACCAGCAATTCCTTTATGTTGATTGTTATTGTCATTGGAGATGCCACTTAAATCATCCATTTCCATTTCTTTCTTCTTCTTTTTCTTCTTGCCTACTTGTTTATCCCTAAGTGCTTTTGCTAGGCGTTTATTTCGTACTTTGTCAGCAATTTTGACTTTCATAGCACTCTTATATTTGGCTTTCTTCTTCTTAGAGTGTTTGTGATGGTGATGGTGCTTCTTCTTTGGAGCAGGCATTGAGTCATCTGAAATCAATAAAAACAAAAGAAAATGCCATTTAGTTTCAACCATGTAGAAATCTTGAACAGTATTATTGGTGTAAGCTAACAAGCCACAGCACTCCATTGAGATTTGCTTGACTGGAAATACTTTAAGCTCACAACTAACCCCTTGGATAAAAACATATTCCCTTAAGTCTTCTTTTTGAGGACTTTTAAGGTCTTTTGCTAGTTTTCCACTTTTCATTGTATTTATTACATTTAAAGGTGCAATTCATGATTTTGATGTGACAAAAACCTCGCCTGTTTTCTTGCTAAATAAGAAGAAGAGTACATCATAAATATATACTGAAAATTTCACTTGATTCCGACCATTCGTTTCGAAGTTACAAGCTTTTCAGTATTTTGAAAATCCCCATAGGCTACTGTGTTGTAATTACTGTCGGGGCCCCGACAATAATTAGAAAATGACACATTTTCTCACTTTTCTCAAAAATGAAAGCACGTATGAAAGAATGGTTT
>JXSR01S045903.1:139469-151089 GCA_000969725.1 Ophiothrix spiculata
ACACTCTGTAATGAAACCAATTCAGATAAATACGATGGTGCAATGCTGGTAATACACTTATACACATACATAGCAATTTTGAAATAAATTCTATCTTTAACGGGGAGCCAGTGGAGGGATGAAAGCAGGTCTGCCGAGCGACTGTCCCGTCCACAAGCAAAGACAAGCCGAGCAGCTTTATTTTGAAGACGCTGCAATCGCATAAGATCTTTAGAGCTACCCAAAACAAACCCAATAAGCCCGAAAATAAAAAGTCATGGGTGACAGGGGGCACTTCATTTATAACACTTTATAGTATTGCTTTAAGGAAATAATTTAAATATAGCTAAAAAGTATTAGTAGGCCTACAATCCAAAAAACTGCAAAAATTTACACACAAATGGCTCAAATTGAGAGAGAATTAATTTGCAATATATCATTCTTTGATGGTGGTGTGACTATCCTGTGTTTCCTTAATCCTAAATTTGTACCTCAGATGGATTTACCTGATAAAACATCAAACAAAGCTCCTAGATATTATTTAAAACATATTAAAAGAGAAACGATTTAATCAAAAATAATTTTTTTGGCCATCACAGGTGTAGAAATAAGATCTTTTTAAGTTTTCAAACTAAAAACACGGTTTTCACTCCACTTTTTGCGCCGGCATAAAAAATTAAAGTAGGTAAAGAATTGCAATTTTCTCCAATATTCCTCAAAATCATGGAAAACTACTTGTAGGTTATATTAACCTTTAATTTACAAGGGGATATCAAAAAGTTTTAAAGATCATCCAGAAGGGAAGGAGCTATATTATCAACAAAATTTTGTCAGGATGTTCACTTGTCCTTATGTACATTATGATGTAAAAATAATATCAGTGACATTTATTATTTCTATACAGGTTGCATTAGATATCATTAATCTGCCCCGCTAACAGTGGCGGCAGAAGGTAAAATTTTTAGGGGGACAGCTAATTTTTTTTAATCAAAATTTTTTTTGAGCAAAAATGGTCGGAGGAAAATTATGATATTTTGAGCTATGAGAAAAAAATCTGTCAAATCAGCTACAAATTGGGAAAATGCATGGAGAAATCAAAGATACGTGGCATGATTGATCCCTGCATTAGAAGGGTTACAGCCCAGTGACTAATGAGATGACACGCCCAAAGTTTAGATGTTTGATACCATAGTAAAGGTTAAGATAGTACTCCTCTTTCCAGATAACAAAATTATGGAAAACGGTAAACAACTGATGGGGGGATGGTGGTGGTGGGGGCATTTGCCCCAAAAATATCTCTCCCCCCCCCTCCCCGGAAAAAAATTGATCATTTTGACATAAAATGTACAAATTTTGCACCCTTCGCATATATTTTACTATTAAATATCATTATTTTAACCAAAAATATGTGTTTTTTAGCCAAAATAAACAAATTTGTCCAAAAAATTTTGAGCGATACGCGCGCATTTTTTTTATTTTTTCCCCCCCCCAGAAATTTGTCTTGCCTCCCATTTGCCCCCCCCCCCCAGAATTGAGATGCTTGTGCCGCCACTGCAAATGATATAACATAGTGACGTAATAAATTATGCATGGCAGATCAGAAAATGTTGATTGTTAGCGAAATACAATACAATCCTATTTTAGGGTGCAGGGCTTCATTTTTTTTAAATGCTGAAGAGCTATTAATTACTCTCCTGAAAGGTTCAAGGAGAGTTGTCAGGAGAGTGATTTGAGGTCAGGTCACACCATTAGATATTAGCTGGATTTAGCAGTTTGAGGTGAGCTAAATATTGCTCTCCTAAGAGACTGTTTAGGCGAACATAGGAGAGCAATCACTCTAGCTCGCCTTAAAAATGAAGGCCTGAGGATTGACCTTGACCTCTGAAATGCGTTGTAAAAGGTTTCAACCTTAGCTTGTGTCTTGTTTTCTCTTGAGAGGCAAAAAAAAGAGTATGCAACCCTGGGGATGAGGCTGTTATGTAAATACAAAAGAAATGGAAAAAAAAGTATAACAATTAAGATACATTTTGGGCTATATTTTCAAAACTAGAGAATTTTGAGGTGAAACTTTGGATTTATAATCAGAAAAATATGGACTTTCATTTGGCATAAAAAAATACACTACTTCCGGTTGAGTCCTGGGGGACGAGAATGTGATCGGAACCTACACCTTTAAAAGAGGACCTCTACAATGTTAGTCTGTGGAAAGCCAGTGTTAAGTGGGAGAATTGTGTTACTTTGCACAGTGGCTATGTAAAGATGACTTTTAAGGTGGATCAAAAGGATGTTTCTGTAAATTAGAAACTGATTTTAGAGGTACTTTGTTACATTGAACAAGTAAAGCTAAAAACACTGAACAAAATGGTTCTTGTTTGAAGGAAATCGGACATAGGGTTGTCAAGATATGCATGATTTTAGTTTCTTTGTTTTCTATCATTTTTGCCGATAAATTGATAAAGTTAATGAGCAACAATGGCAATATGTGCTCATTAATATTCATATTTGCCATTATTTTACCAATATCTTATGAATAAACCTTCATACTATTTTTATTTTACATAATATTAACTTGAAACTTTGCCAATGTGTTTCTATGGCCTTAAACTTTAACATATGATTTACCCGCCCATCTAATTTGCATATTTGCATAATTACTGAGCATTATACAAAAAGCTAATTAATTATGCAAATATGCAAATTAGATGGGCGGGTAAATCATACATTAAAGTTTTAGGTCATAGAAACACATTGGCAAAGTTTCAAGTTAAAATTCTTAAAGGTAAAAGTAGTATGAAGGTTTATTCATAAAATATTAGAAAAATATTGGCAAAAATTAATATTAATGAGCATATTTTGCCAGTTTTCCTCATTAACTTCATCAATATATTGGCAAAAACAATAGAATACAAAGAAATTTTAAACAGAAATATCTCAAAAACCGTTTGTCCGATTTAGCTCAAATTTTGGAATTAAGATTTTTTTGCTTAGCTATCTGCTACCAGCCTACTTTTATCTCAGTTAGAGCAACTTCATTTTGCCTTTAATACCACCTTAAGGGTAGCAAAAAATTGCTGTATTTCTTCTTGGTGATCTTACATATTGATACCCCCTCGTTATTGTGTCTGGCTCAAAACATTTCATACACTTCATGTGGAAATAAGGCAGGGTACTTTATCTAAAAAGAACAGGAATTGGCAGATGCTATTTTGTGGGATGTGGGCCTGGTGGTGTCATCTTCAAAAAATGTATGGGCAGTGGCAGACTGCCCCCCTGACAAAAAAATTGAGCGGGAAATTGGGACAGTAAGCAGAAAAAACCGTGAAGGGCAAGAAAAATGAGAGAGCAGCTGCAAGAGTGATAGACAGGAAAATGGGAAAAAGCAGATAATCATGTCAAAAGTTGTGCAAATATTGCTGAAAACCTCCTTTTTTTTGCTTGTCAGTATTTAAAATCGACTTGAAATTTATTTTGGGTGTACGAGAATGGATTTTTTGCAGGGAAAAATTGGGAAAGAATTGTGACGAAATGTCTTTGCCCCCGCCCTGACCAAAAAGTCTGGCTACGTCACTGTGTATGGGGATGCTGAACCTTCAACATACACTCTAAAATTTAACCATCGTTATCCAAATAGTAAAAAGTAAAAAAATCATAAAGGTGTACCCACCCTGTTTACCCTGCTATTTTTTCAATTGATCACCTCTTTTCACTACTTGAATGATCACTTTTCGTTTTGTTAGGTCTAAAATACACACATAGGATACTGTCAAAAATATAAATGACTTACAATCAATAAAATATGTGAGTTTTTCATAAATGACCATCAAGATACCAAAATTCTGAAAGTGTATAATATTTGGTGAATCTTTGTACATAATTTTTGAGTGAGCATCCATCCAATCATGGAATGCGGATATCAGGGTGATGATGTGCAGGATGATTTATTGAGAAAGGAGCAGCCTGCCAAGGGCCTTGACAAAGATTTTTTGGTAAACCTGGCTCTGGGAAAAGCTCCATGCATCAATACAGACAAATCTGAAATCACAACAGAAAAAAAAACCAACAACAACAAAAACAAACACTTCTCTCACCATTTTTGGATCAATCTTATCAAAAAGATCTTAACACTTTAATAGTCAGAATTAATTTTTTGTCATTGCACTTTTCAGTTTCTTGAAAAATTGTAAAATTGCTTGCCTTCCGTTTCAAAGGTTTATTTGTGAATCAACACTGATGTTTATCAAATGTCATATTTATCAGAGCTTAAATATGCTCTTTGCACATTGTACCTCGTTATAAAACCTCATCTGTGCAAGCCCCTGGATCAAAATGAAATGATATGAATCCTACTATTAAACACACAGAAAAATAAAAAAAAATGAAATTTTGTTTACAATTCCAAGGGGTATCCATGTAAGATTTAACCTACATGAAAATAGGCCTAGCCTACATCATGTGTAATGTGGCTTACAAAAAATGCAGGTCAATGCGTAGATGTACCATGCCCCCCCCCCCCCACACAATTTATTCTAAAATCATTGAACACATTTAGGGCCTACTTGTAAAATATCTAATCATAATTAATATTATTTACAAAATAATGTTAACATATTCTGACACGATCCATCTAGGGTCCCGGGTCTATAGCGTATTTTTATCTTGATGAGACCTTAGACTTGACTCATAACTGTAAAAGCCTTGACAAACGATATCACATCATAATCATTAACTTTTAGATGATAGCTCGTCCAAAGTCTAATTGCTGCAGTGCATTTATTACGCATGACCCAGGCCTTCAATACAAAGCTCTTTGCTATCTACAAATTCTACATACTTGACGTCATCAAACACTACTAGTTCAGTCAATGATTACTCATTCTATTTATAGATCTGATAAAGCAAGCTGGCTTGGCTGGCTGGTTGGTGAATTCGCTGGCTACCTCGTGATATGGAAACATCACATGATCTAACAACCAAGGCCAAATTACAATGATTAGTTTACAAGTGTGTGTATGGTTATCCCTGTCGTACACAACCTGATGATACATGCCTGGTGTGTGGGGATGCCACTGGCGGGGCTACCTGAATGATCTACATGTACTGTCTGGTCTGCACCTGTACCTGAGAAGCGCATTGCAGCAAAATAAGTTTCGATTGAGTTTGATTTCCTGTTTATATGCAAAAATATGCTGCACAATGAAATTGGGAACATATATTCGTCTATTGGCCTACTTTTGTGCAAAAAAATGGATAAAGAATTTTAAAATATTCCAAATTTATATTAATATTATTAAGAAGTGCAGTTCAATTCAAAAACAAGTTCATTCAATATTTTAGAAGGATTTTATAATTGAAACTCTTCAGGATCAAGTCTATTAAAATATGTGGTACATAATACACCATTTTATGTAAAATACCACTTTAGTGCATTCCCATAGGACACATTCATTAACACACAATTCCCCGTAATCTTTATAAAAAAAAATGTGACAAATGTGGTACACACTTCTGAAAATGCAAAATACAAGACCTACCTAGTCAACTCTAAGGATAATTCCATCTCAGACATCTGAAAATGTGGAAAACTCCACCAAACAGACTAACGTCACACTTGTTTTGTTTCCGTTTAGTTCTCAGAATAAACCAAACACCTGTCAATGTTAGAGTCACCTTTTCAACTTGGCAAGTTCCTCATGAACCACAGGCACTCAGACAATGTGCTCTTGCTGAGACCTTTGTCATGCAAGAATTCCCATTTCTTTCTCTTGTAGCTCAATGTGTTGCTTGCATGAACGTGACCTTTTTCAATATGAAAAATTCAAAACTGTTTTAGGTCCGTCTACTTCCCTGATTGAAGAAAACTTAAAATGCTTTATATTACCCTAAACCCACTGATCTTTTTTAATGAAACGTGAGAAATATTTAAATTTTTCTAAAACTCATAGCGAGACCAATATCTTTGAGTATCATGCGAAAAAATCCATCCAATTTTATCATTATTATGTTCAAAATCTGACATTTTGTTTTCTGTCCAATATCCCTGTCAGCTCAGAACATAATAATGAACAAAATCGGACACTTCTAAAATTTTTCACTCCCATAGGCCCAACATGTGACCCCTGTAATTACCATTTGAACATGTTTTTGGATATCTCAAAAACCCTTCATCAGATATGGGTCAAAGTATACTTTTTCTGCTTCCTTATGATGAGAGATGATGAGAGGAACATATTAGAATGGTTTTAAACAAAATTTGACCAATTTTGAAATTTGCCCCCTGCAATGACTTTTACGATCCTGCATGGTCCCATGCAACAGACTGATTTTGTGTCCACCCTAGCGATGTTACCTATGATCCATAGAACCCATAATATAGATAGGACATAGTAAAATAATTTATTGTTGCAGTTTTACCCCCAAAGTGGGGTTTTGCTCCCTAGGTATAACCCTAATCAGCCGAATCTCACAAGAGGGGAGTCTAAGAAATGGTTTCTGATTCGACATGGATTCTACTCCCAATAAAGAATGACACATGTTTCTGAACTAAATTCTTAAGTAGAATTCAAATATGAACTTAAAAACACCAAAAACATGTTTTCATTAGGATTCAAACCGGGGACCTCCTGTTTCCCAAGCGAGTGATACCCGTAGCAAGCCAAATTTTAATCGCCATCTGTCTGTGACATATCTTGACTTATCTACAGTGAGATTTGGTTTGGTTAGGGTTATCATTATTAAGCTGGTAACATCTAGGTATAATCACAGATCTGTGGTATAATGATGTAAGTGTCCTGGTGACATCTATGAAAACACCCAATACAAAATTAAATATGCAGCTGTATACAGGGAAAATACCTGATGATTCAGGGTATCTCATAATTATACCAACACACCTGGTTGCAGCGTCCATTTATTTGTAATCATTCTCTCATCCTTGAAATCTGACATGAGTTGCCTTAACTAGGGAGCAAGGTGAACCAAAGCACTGACTGTCAGAGCTGAGTCAGAGAAGACAGAGCTAGATGTAGAGATGCGCCCTGCATCTCTAGACAACTTGAAGCAAGCCGTCTATCCTATATGTCAGTTATGAATTTATTATTACTACGGCTGTATGGCGGAATAATGATGAGCAACTAAGAGGAAATGATGTTGATGATACAGATCAAAATGGCCGACTATCCTGGACAATTAAAAGCTGAGGAATTTTTAAATGTCGGTTTCTATTTACATGTATGAGACAAGAAAATTCAAAGATGAACAGTATTATAATTTATCATGTTCAGAGAATAATTTGAGTTTCATGTATTCTTGTTTCTTCCTCCTTTTTTCATAAACATCTATGGTCAATAATAAATAATGAAGATGCATTCTTTTCATTTTATGCTATTGTTTTGTCAATCACTTCAATGACATTATTGTTGAATTTGTTTGGGTGTACTGAAGACTTCCAAAAAGTGAGAAGAAACTAGCTAGAAGAAGATATTCAGAGTTCACTACTATGGGGGATGTTGCAACCTGGGGGTACTCAAACAAATTGGTAGGTATGTGAGATCCGCGATATCCAACATAGGGTCTTGCGGAACAGATTTTTGGTCAAAAATAGGGTCTATGGTACTTACTTTTTCCCGAATTGAGGTCTCAGGAACTGCTTTTTTCCATACGACTATTAGAGCTGAAAATCGCTCAAAATTACCTTGAAAACATAATAAAACACACTTTTGACATCGTTTGAGTCAATTTCTTTGAAAATGGGGTCTTTGGAACTGAAGTAATCTTGAAAAGAGCATCTTGGGGAGCAGAAGAGTGGGCTTGAAAAGGAGGTCTTGAGGGTACATACCTGTACCTTCTATCAATGTAAGTACCCCCCCTCCCCTCAAGTGTTTTCCTGTTGAATAAAATACAATTCTTTTACATCCTTGTGGTCATTTGGGGGTTAGGCAAAATTTTGTTTTAACTTTAAGTCAATTTTGAAAAATATTACAGAACATGTTAGAATTATCATTTCCTTATTTATTAGCAAAAAATCTGATGAAAATCCAATGCTTAGAAATTAGATCTTTAAAAAGGTTTAATAGCAAACTTTTGATTTGTGGCCATTTTTGGTCATAATTACATTTCATGTCTCGGCCAAGTTTTGTGATCTTGGAATTATTGTTGGATAGGGGAGGACCATGGTTTCCAGACCTTAACATTTGAGTACCTCAGTTGCACATGAGCTCCTACAGCTCTCCTTAACAACATTCCAGAAGTGCGTTTCTCTGAGCTCTCAACTACCATTACAAAAACTCCATTTCACACTACATAAAAGTACTTGCCAAAGTCAGGAGAGTGGTTTACAATGCAATTTCTAGACATGAAGGCTTGCCATACCCACCCCCATTGGTAAAACCAAGTTCATAGGAGTTAGATTCCAAGGCCTGTATTCACAAAAGTTATTTCAGGAATAACTTTATTCCTGGATTTTTCATTCTTGAAATAGAGATAGTTCAGAGCCATGAGCTAAGTTGGATTTTTAATATACAGCCTGGGATAACTAGCCTGTGGAATAACTTATATTCTTCATTTGTGAATACAATAAGGCCAAGCTTGAATATGGCGTCACAAATGGAAGTTCTAAATAAAAAGTTATTCCTAGAATAAAGTTATTCCCCCTTTTGTGAATATGGGCCTAAAAGTTTAGAGGGTTGCAACAATACCCTCCCCTGGTAGATGTGCTACAAAAAATAATCTGGGTAGACAAGGTAGGCCTACTGATCAATGTTGCATTGTGTGTTATGAGTGTAATAGTGCATTTGTCATAGAAATTTACATGTAGTGCTGCAGTAAGCAAATGAAGTTAGTGCAATCAGTGTTATGTATTTTCAGAAAACTCACATAGATCCCCAGCATCTACAATGTAACCGTCAACTGCAACAGTTCACTAAGTATCATGCCATAGCATGGTAAAGTTTTGAACTAAAATAAGGCCAAATTGTCTGCTTTTAATTTACAAATGTCTCTCTGCTTTAAAAATGTCAAATTCTGCTTTTTAATGCTTTGTATATTTTGGTACATTTCTGACATAATAAAAACATAAATCTTTAACCTCTAAGTTTAAATGAGTAAAGAAACCGATCAAACTACCACCTAGGCCTACTAATACCTGGTCAAAAACTTCGCACCAATTTCTTGGCTGCCCCGTGAGCTATTTTTAGTCTTTACATGCGCTAAGGATACTGGGATACACAAGCTGAAAAAAATGGCAATAGTACCAATGTGATCGTTGCAAAAATTGATGTTATGAGAGCGATATCGTGGCTGCAAATTGGTAGATTTACTGGACATTATTTTACTTTATTTTGTTGAATTTGAAGGCCCATTTTATTTTGAATTGTATTACTTTCTTTTCTAATTTTCTTTTTTAATTTTTTTCATATTTCATTTTTTAAAACTTTTCTCAGAAGTGCATTTTCTGCTTCATACCACTTTACATCCAAATTTCCATGATTTTAGCAGAAAAACCGCAACGCGGAAAACTTTGGACCTTAAACTGAATACAAACAGCGATTATCTGGTAATTAATCTTTCAGCAGTCAAAACTCAACCAGTTCAAAAAGAAATGTAGAAGAATTTAAATATCAATCCAACAGACCTCAGTTTTTTAGTTCAATACTAGAGTGTATTACATAGTATGCTTCACCAAAAAGATAATGTCTGTAAAAGTTTTTTAAAAAGCACTCCTTTTGGATCTAGAGCACTTGTTTTGGACCAGGTACTCATTAACCCCATACCTACTTGTTTTGGTACCATACTCATAATTTTAGTGAGTGCATAATCAATTTAAATCAATAAACATAACAAAATGCCAGTTCCCAAACCCATGCTTTTTAGTTTACAGGTAATTAGAAATTACAGGTGAAATCACCAACTTGACAATCCAGAAAAAAGTGACAGAAATCGCATTCTTTTACGTGATCACCAAATACACATTTTGTGGTTCAAAATTCAGGGCAAAATAACCCAGACAGGAAGAAAAGGAAAAAGACTATACTATACTAGTCACAGTTCAGTTATTTTGATAGTAAGACCTGGTAAATGAAGTCTCCCACCTTTAGTACAAACTTAGTGAACCAAATTACCCATTGATTTACCACCCACTCAAAATAAATTTGGCTTGCTGTAATGGTGTACAAGCTGAGTTGTAGAGAAATTTACCATTTTGACTGGCATGCTAACTAACCTGTGAGCATTTTAAAACAAAATTACCATAGTACCATTCCTCTTATTATCTTTTGACTGATCACCTTCATACATTCAAATCAATATTAATTTTAAGTGTTTTTGAACCCCCAACAAATCACTGGAAAGCTAAACCATAACCTTTCAGTTTCAGATAATACACATTTTTTGCTAATTTATTCAAATTAGGCATAATTTGGGGTTAAAATTGAAATTTACTAATTTTCAATATACAATTTTCAAAATGTAACATTTGTCATTTAAACTATGTAATGTATGTTTTGAAAACATTTTCTAATTACCTGAACCCTAACAAATCAAAAGCAAATCATGAACTTGGATTGAAAAGTGAAAGTAACATCCTGTTGGCCCTGTTACACCACCCTATTATGTGCAGTATACAATAACATGATCAATGTCACGCGAGCTTGTTCTGTGACTTTGAATAGGGAAATTCCTATCTCGCGTCACCATAGTACAATTTTGAATAGCTGTGCAGTCTGCATCAAGCTGCATAGTACTATCAAATTCAAGAATAATACTTCCGAAAAAACAGCCGAATTTCATATAATTACGTAATAACATTTCGCTCAAATATCACAGATAAATTCATGTATGTTCAAAAAATAGTTTTATATAACTGTCAGTGTATTTAACTAAATACTTTGGTGTCAATTCGAAGAGGATATCACTCGGTAAAATAGTAAATCCGAGTCGGAAGGTTTGTGTTTTTCCTGCCCTGCCATTTCTGTCTAATGCCAGCATATCGTGAATGGGCGCTTACTTTTAATTCCCGCTACCCCCAAAAAACAGCTACAATTCACGCGAAAAGTAGCAGCGAATGCACAATACCAGAGGGAGTAATGACAAGTGAACACACTGCTACCATAGCTAATGAGGGAACCCCAACATGACCGCCTAGCGCCTGGAAGGTATTTCCCCAAATATGCCGTATACCCCTTGAAATTTTAACTAATAAAACACGACTTCCTTTGGCTCAAATACAAAACGACAGTTATCAACACAAACTAAAATAATGAGAGAATATATTAAGCTCAACCTGGACACATTTCTAAGGTTGGATTATGACGAAATGTTGGAGAATACTTACGTTTTAGTGGCTTCGGATTGGATTGTTTTTGACGTGGCATGGTTGATTTCTACGTAGTATCGCCTGCTGCTAAACACGCAAAACACTGGAGAGATACAAATCCGGCTCACTGTGTCCACGGGAATTCCCGTAAATTTCTGCTAAATCCAACTTCGAATCCACTCAAAATTTCAACTGAATTGTTCGTGGAGGTATCATTCTGACAACCCCATAGCTGTTGAAAAATTTCAACGACGCGAAAATATAATAAATACTGAATATATTCGTGCTTATGGTTTCCGAACTCGTTTGTGTTGGCAGTCAACAAGGTTGTGT
>JXSR01S045907.1:1663-12801 GCA_000969725.1 Ophiothrix spiculata
AACGCGAGTTTCAGAAATAGCATGGATTTAGTCGTTAAAGACTCTTTGCAAATTAAAAACAAGATCGATTCCCATTTCGTGCTAAAGCTATTTTATATTTACACTAGTTTTTATTAGTAACATTCCAGTTTATCTTTTAATCTAAACATAGGAATTACAGAAGTTTAGTGATATAATGTGACCAAATACTGTAAACAATCATTTTTGTTGACATTCAATCTTTCAGCTTAAACAAAAGACTAAAATTAAGACGTAATTAAAGAAGTTGTTGAACAATTTAATTCGTCATTAATGGTGCTGCTTTAGTCTGGTTTGCGTTGCATCAGTAAGCAAGGTATCCGCAGCACAGACTTAAGTGCAGAACTAATTGACACATATTACTGTTCGAAACCTTGCTAATGACGAAAACCTTGAAGGTGATAATGTCAAAAAAAAAAATTGCTTCCTGTAACATTGTTAGGTCAATTAAACTGCATCAATTCTTCAAAGTAGGCAGAATGATGCTCACATGATTTCAAGTTTACAAAAGAAATTGAGCCTTTACAATGCTATCACGGGTCAAATGATAAAAACTGACGAATATAACAACTTACTACATGAAATATTGCACAACTGAATAATATTGTACAATTAAATAATAAAAGCACAAAAAAGGATTCTGAATATTGTGGTTGATAAAAAACTGTCTTTATTTCTATCATTAGTACCGGGTAATTCATTTCATATATCTACACTTTATTTCATAATTAATTTCAAGAGGCATGCCCTTATGATCAACAAATCTTGATTTATGATAAAACCTCTCAAAACTATCAACTTGGCCTTTCAAAAATACAAGACAGAAGACAAAAGAAAGTCACATTGAAGCAAGATAAAATTTAATAATATTAATTGCCACTTATGTGGAAACAATGCAAAAAGTATGGTTCCTGGAAATTTATGCTATGATGTATTTTAATTTTAATTGATAATGCTGACCCTGCTCGATCCTACAGTAGAAAATGAAGCAAATAGTCCAAGTCCAAATACGTCTCAACCGACAGAAGTATATGGTCTCCGAATCGCTGCCGAGGCAGCGCCCGTGGTTATAGATATGATTATATCATTTCATACTTGTAAGGAAATACATGTATGATGACGTGTTTAGTAAATGTGACCAAATAATATAAACATCTGCTGAATGACTTGTCTATTGTCATTTTGTTTTTTACATTTTTGTTGACAGTCAATCTTTCAGCTTAAACAAAAGATTAAAATGAAGAAATGTTGAACAGTTTAATTCGTCAGTAATGGTGTTGCTTTGGTCTGGTTTGCGTTGCGTCATTTATTAGGTAAGGTACTATCCGCCGCACAGACTTTAGTACAGAACTAATTGATGCATATTACTGTTCAAAACCTGTGTTAATGACAAAAACCTTGAAGGCGATAACGTAAAACAAAAGAATCATATATTTTATTGCTTCCTAAAACATCATTGGGTCAAATAAACTTGCTTAAGATACTTCAGTAGACAGAATACCACAATCGTATTTAGAAGGGGTAAATGCATGTGTATATTTTGTGAGAAGCATTTACAAGGTCAGTACATTTAACATAGATGTTTTCCCCCAGTCTGGAATCGCTTACTTCCCACATTATTCGGTTGACCTTTCCCCTTACATTGTTCACTTTTAGCCTAAGGGAAAGAACCCCTAGTTTTTAAGGGATCAAATTTCCAAAACGCGCTTAACTGTAGTAAAGAAAAACAAAAGCTGACCTCACCTCTAAAGGGTGAAACAAGTATTCGTAGGGTACTTTTCCTTTTTGATGTTCACATAATCTTTTTAAAAGGAAAATGCGTTGTTTGTGGTTAATGTTGATGTATAAGATCAAAGTGAACAAAAGATTAGTCAAGTACAAAACCTTTTCTGCTTCGATTGTGTCGGGAAGGAGTTACCAGCATTCCACTACTTTGTTTTGATTTGAAATCATTTCCCCACCTGTATGGTCGCTTGGTTTATGTGTCCCATAATGCATTTTAAATGAAGCATATGATTTGCAAAGTTGGATTTGGTAATGGATTTTCACTTTATCGTTATTTGATAAAAAGAAATTTGACATGGTGTATTGTGTTAACTAACACAACATGATTGTTTAGCCAAGGTTCAAGGACAGATAATTGCCTCTTTTGAAAGGAAAGATCACGTTCATCGACTTTTCAAATATGATTAATTATGGCTACTTTGTACACTGATGTTACTTATTTTTAGCCCTAGTTAATGTTGGCGCAGAGGATACAACAGGAACATAAAAGAAAATTAAATGCAGTTGAGAACTGAAGATTACCTGCATAGGCCTATTAGCTTACCTGTAGGTCTAGTCCTGGTAACTGGATTTCATTAAATAATTATATAATAATTTCATTGTAATTTTATTCAACTTTCTGCAAATTTTGCTCTGTTAGATGTAACCAAATTTTATTAAGGTGTAATAATAAGAATATTTTTGCCTGAATTATACCATCCGTAGCTTTATAAGACACAAGCAAGGTGTGTAAATCTTGTTGATTCAATACTAATCAGAAAAGAATATCAAAAGAATCCAGGTTGACATTATGATTTAAACCATAATCTTCATTAACCTAACATGAATGGGTACACCAATAAACAACTTTTGCCTATTGATACTGCTATAAAGCCTAGTGACATCCGCCAATAACAAGAAGTCAGTTGGAGATTTTCTTACCATACGATTTCTAAGTTATATAAAAACAAATTTTAAAAAATCAATTAAATTAAAGTTAAAAGTCACACTATTGTCGAGCTCAAATCAAGTCTTAGTCTTTACTTTGTATTTATAAATATTTTTAATTCATGTGTGTGTGGGTGGGGGTGTGTGTGTGTGTGTCTTTGAAAAACATATACATAAAGAACAAATCGTTTTAATTATAAGTCATAATTATCTAATCGTTTAACACCGTTATTCTACTAAAATATTCTCATGTAATATTCAAAAACAAACGAACTTTGACTATTCTCAAATTCAAATTAAATCCGCCTTCTCACATACATCTACCTTAAAGGTTCCAGCAATGATTCTACGTAAGTATAAAACCTCCTTCAATCAAGGAAAGTCATGAAAAAATCTGGAAAGACCACAATCTGTCTCATTATCTGTTCTAAACAAACAAAACATCTTATTATTAGTTCTTAAAAGAGACGATTCCTATGAAATGTTTGCAGTGTTTTTATTTTCCTACAGTTTTAGCTTCCAAAATAATGTGTGCTTGTATTTTATTTTTAAAAAGTTAATAATTGCCATGGCTACCTCGTTACATTTTAACCATCAACCTTCTTTTGTTTGTGTTATATCTATGGTTATATCATCCTTAACATTATGAGACATGGGGCCAAAGTGTGTAAGTTGCGTCAAAATATATTTGGGTTTGCTTTATTAACTTTTTTGAGCAAATTGGTATCATCCAATCGTAAAAACAATCTTACCGTATTCTTCTCAACAAAAAATATTAAATACAATTTAAGTAATCATATTATATTATATTTCATAATATCAGTTAAGTGTGAACTACTGGAAAAAAGAACAAGTTATTTTTTTCAGCTACACGGAGTATGTCTTAAGCCTGTGTGTATTCTCAAGTCGGAATTAAACCCTGACATGCAAATCCGAAACACCTCTCCCCTGAAAACTTTGGGACTTGAATAAGTTCCTGAATAAAAGGTCTGTAATTATAAAGGAGAAAATATCTAGTGCTATTTGGTAGTCTGTCTACTACACGAGGTCGGTATGACTGTCAAACCGAGTGACACCGACGCATAATTTGGAAGCGTTGTTTTGGGTTAAAATTACAACATGAGCATCATCCGTCGTATTGTGAATTGCGCGTCATGTTCAGTGGATTACATTTTTATCATCAACCCTCTTTATGCCTGTGTTATACCATCCATATCAGTATGAGATATGGGGGCAGGGTGCGTATCTTTGTTGATTTACTACATATTATATATAGAAAAAGGTGATATTAAAAGAAATAGACAGTTCTGTTGATTAGATTTAATGTCATCCGATTCGACATTAGGGAAAGAGTGAAATTTTAGTAGAATCAGAATGATGGACAATCCCTTGATATTGATTTTTAAACATAGAAACAATCTTTTTTGCACTATTGAAGAATCAATGTTACTTTTGAAAAAAGTATATCCCAACATTTATAATAATAAATCAAACGCACCTAAAATAAAAAAGCATTAACTCATATAACCTGTATACTGAGGTAAAATATACACAAAATACGACCCAGATGTACTTGCTATATCATGATTTCCTGTTTGACATCTATCAAATCGCCTAAAAACAATACAGCACTTAGGGGTTAAATACTAAATAAAAGTTTAGTATATTTAAAGAAGAAAATATCTATTGCCATTTGTTAATGTTTCTAAAAGATGAGGTCGGTACTACTGTCAAACTTAGTAACACCGACGCATAATTTGGTAAAGCGCTGTCGGCCTTGTGAAACCTACCTCATGTCATTTTCTTTGGTTATTTGGTAACCTATCCCAGATAGCAAAGTTTGTTGGCCCATCGTTGGACCAATTAACTTTGCTATGTGTAACACCTCTCGATCCGACCTAAGACATTTGAGTATATTATGAATAACGGGTCATCATGGTCATGTTCCGTGGATTACATTTTTGTCATCAACCCTCTTTTTCCTGTGTTATACCAGGGAATTCCCTGGTTATACCATCCGTAACAGTGTGAGACATGGGGCATGGTGCGTATCTTTGTTAATATAATACATATTTGCAAGAAAAGAAGGATATGAAAAGAAAATAGCGACTGCTGTTGATTAGGTTTGATGTCATTTGACATTATGATTGAAACAGTAATCTGCAATAGTAATCTTCAGTAACCTAACATGAATGGTTACACCAATGAACATCCTTTGATGATTGCTACGTACTGCTATTAAAAGGGCCTAGTGACATCCGCCAATAACAAGAAGTCAGTTGGAGATTTCCTACCATTCGTTTTCTATGGTATATCAAAACAAATTTAAAAAAACGCGTAATTACTCGAGTTAAAAGTCATACTATTATAGAGTTCAATCAACGGATCCTTAGTCTTTACTTTGTATTATACATATTTAGAGTTCATGTGTGTCTTGCGTCTCGTCTGATATTTGTTTTTGGAATGCTTTTAGAACAAATCGTCAATTATCCAATCGTTTAACAAAGTTATTCTTAATTAAAACTTATATTTTTATGTAATATTCAAAAAAAATGTGTCTATTCTCAAATTCAAATTAAACCCGCCTTCTCACATTTATACATCTAAATTAAAGGTACCAGCAATGATTCTACGTAAGTATGAAACCTCCTTTAATCAAGGAAAGTCATGAAAGAATCTGGACAAAACAAAATGTGTCTCTTTATCTGTTCTAAACAAACAAAACCTCTTTATTATTAGTTCTTAAAAGAGACGATTCCTATGAAATGTTTGCAATATTTCAGACGATTGTCAATCAAATCATTCCTAGGAAATGTTTGCAATATTTTTTATTTTCCTACATGTACAGTTCTAGTTTCCAAAATAATGTGTCCTTGTGGATTTAAAAAAAAGTATTTTATTTTAAAAAGGTAATGAATGCCATGGCTCCCTTGTTGCATTTTTACCATCAACCTTCTTTTGCTTGTGTTATACCATCTTTAACATTATGAGGCATGGGAGCAAGGTGTGTAAAATGCGTCAAAATTGAGCAAATGGGTATCATCTAATCGTAAAAACAATCTTACCGTATTCTTCTTAACAAAATATATTAAATATAATTTAAGTAATCATATTTTATTATATTTCATAATATCAGTTAAGTGTGAACCACTGTGTCCATTCTCAAGTCGGAATTAAACCCTGACATGCAAATCTGAAACACCTCTTTTAATCCCCTGAAAACTTAGGGACTTGAATAAGTTCCTGAACAAAAGGTCTGTAATTATAAAGGAGAAAATATCTAGTGCTATTTGGTAGTCTGTCTACTACACGAGGTTGGTATGACTGTCAAACCGAGTGACACCGACGCATAATTTGGAAACGCTCTGTCGGCCTTGTGGAACTTACGACAAGTTGTTTTGGGTTAAAATTACAACATGAGCATCATCCGTCGTATTATGAATTCCGCGTCATGTTCCATGGATTACATTTTTATCATCAACCCTCTTTTGCCTGTATTATACCATCCATATCACTCTCAAAAAAGTTGGGTCAAAAAGGGAACATGGTAGGCAGGTTGGGTTAAATTTTGCACAATATTGGATATAATTTGACACAATGTTGGGTAAAACGTGCACCATTTACCCAACATTGTGTCAAATTATACCCAATATTGTGCATTATCATGCTTTGAGGTGTCCAAGTGTGGGAAAATATTGGATCCAAAACATGATAATGATAAAATTGGATGATTTACGCCCGATATTTATTGGTCTCGCTATGAGTTTTAAAATATTGGGCTCGACTGCGTCTCGCCCAATATTTTTGCAACTCATAGCTCGACCAATAAATATGGGCTCAATCGATCCAATTTTATACCAAAATTTAACCCAACCTGCCAACCATGTTCCCTTTTTGACACAACTTTTTTTAGAGTGTATCAGTATGATTTACTACATATTTGCAAGAAAAAGATGATATTAAAAATAGACAGTTCTGTTGATTAGATTTAATGTCATCCGATTTGACATTATGACAATGATAATCTTCAATTTTGCCATTCTTGATAAACACCAATAAGAGTAAGCAAGTCTAATTTTTTTCTATGATATATCCAAAATATATATAAAAAAAGAAAGTAATGTGAATACTTTTGGTGTATTAGACTGAGTGCAGAATGAATCCACAGTCTTAACTTAGTATTTTAAATATTTAGAGTTATGGTGTCATTGAAAATTCATGTAAAGGACATAATGATTTTACCTTAAATTGGAGAGTTATGTTTCAGTCATCCTGATCCTCTAGTCATACAATTCTTCTAAGTAAGTAAAATTACACGTAGTGTTTAATGATTTGCAGCCTGCTTAGAAAGAAGAATGCCAAATTTAATTCGAAAAACAAGCTAAATACATAATAAACTTGCCGAAAAGTATAGCTTCCCCTCAAGACGGTATATTTTCAAACCCATGTCTATTCTATAGTTCAAATTAAAACCTAATCACATTCTCTGTCTTCAACTAAAAGTATATACCGTATTAAAAATGCAGTACGAAATAAGTAGAAATATAACACAAAAGGTTGTTAATTAAGATTCTCTTCATCTGACGTGCAATCCGGACACCTCTTAAAACTCACTAAAAAGGGAAGGTAGACATACAGAAGAAATATTTAGTGCCATTTGTTAGTCTTTCTAAAAGGTGAGGTCGGTATGACTGTCAAACCTAGTGACACCGACGCATAATTTGACAACGCACTGTCGGCCTTGTGGAACTTAAACATCGGGTTTTTTTCTGGTTATTATTAAGACATGCATATCATCTTTCTTTACGTTTCAAGAAATTTGAGTATTATGAATTGCGTATCATGTTTCGTGGATTCATGTTGATCTATCTCCCTTGTTACATTTTTATCATCGACCCTCTTTTGCCTGTGTTATGCCATCCGTAACATTGAGACATGTGGGCAAGGGTGTATATATATGTTCGTTTGTTTGAAACGGTATATAAAAAAAACAGAGTTCTGTTGATTAAATATGAAGACATCCAATTTGACATTATGATTGAAACAGCCATATGTTTTCAACGTAGCTTTTAAAAACTAACAAGCAAAAAAATAAATAAATAAATAAAGAGAGGGCACAAGCGTACAGACAATTAAATATAATTTTTATGTCCCTAAAGACGATTTTTCAACTTTCAAACAAATTGTTTATTTTTTTATATCAAAACGATATCGTTCAAAATGAAACGAAAGACACTCTTCGAATAAAAATTTCCGACATTGGTACAAATTTGCCTTTAAAAGATTACCCTGTTAACCGAATAACGGAATATTTGGGTTTGGCCGCACCCCCTACAAGTTACTGCTACGCCCCTGACACCAATGAACATTTATTGCCACTTGCTGTTTTAGTGACATCCACCAATAACAATAAGTCAGTTAAACATTTCCTTTTCATTTATTTGATACACTGATAATGAATGACAAATATTATCAGAAATACTAGACGTCAGGCCATATTTGGACTTCTTCATGTTAGGCTCAATGAATTTCGATTATGCCTCTTGTTTGGCTTTTGAGCCAATTTGTTTCAACCTTCTTGACAAATTATAATTTCCAATACGGCGCATGTTTTGAATTTGTATCTATTCTCAAGTTCAAACTATTATACCCTGACATTGAATTCTGACACCCTATAAAATCTCCTGAAAACAATACAGAACTTAGGGATTTATTACTTAATAAAAGGTTGGTAAACATAAAAAAATAAATGACTAGTGCCATTTCTGAGTCTTTAAAGAAGATGAGATCGACATGACTGTCAAACCCAGTGACACCGACGCATATTTGGAAACATCTGTATCATCTTTCGTTCCGACTCAAGAAATTTGAGTACTATGAATTGCGTGTCATGTTCCGTGGATTACATTTTTGTCACTAACCTTTTTTGCCTGTGTTATACCATCCGTAACATTATAAGACACGGCGGCAAGGTGTGCATCTTTGTTTGTTTAATGCTTATTTGCAAGGAAGGGCGTATAAAAGAAACATAGTTCTGTTGATTAAATTGAAGTCATCCCATTTGACATTATGATTGAAACTGTAATCTTTTAAGTAATTTTCATTAACCTAACATGAATGGTTACACCGATGAACATGTCTTGCCGCTTGGTGCTATAGTGACATCCACCACAGCAAATTTGACGGAACACGTAAAATGTTTTTATACTTACTACTTCCATTTCGCAACAGTATGTGAAAAGTGGTATGAATATTAAATAAGCGGTTATACACGTACATGTAATCGAAATAATTATTTGTTCTTTCTTCAGCATAAATATAAAAAAGTTATAGTTTTTTCTTTGAACACCTGAAGCCTTAGATCAAAACGCGTCCGGAACGCGTCCGATGTGTTCAAATTTTTTTGTTCAAATTTGAACACATCGGACCAACTTTACACTTTGAATACAACCAGTACCTCGTGAAAGGGATATTGCATTATTTCACCTCTATTAATGTAGTATTTGTACAATATGGCACAAGCCTTAGTCCTGATGTTATTTGTATCAAACTGATGCCCTTTATCTGCAATTTCGACACTTCTTAAATCTGCTAAAAATACAATGGATTAAAATAAATAAAATGTCGGTAAATACGAAGACAAAAAAATTTGTCAGACCTAGTGAAACGATGCATAAATTGGACACACGCTGTCGGACTAGTGAAACTAACGCCATGTCATTTTTCTGAAATTTCTTACATGTGTATCATCTTTCACACCAACTTAAGAAACTTGAGTATTATGAATTGCGTGTCATGTGTAACTCCCTTGTTACATTCTTGTCGTTTACCTTCTTTTGCCTGTGTTACACCATCCGTAACATTATGAGACATGGGGGAAGGTGTGTGTATTTGTTGGTTTAATACTTATTTGCACGAAAAAGGGGTTTATTAAAAGAAATAGAGAGTTGTGTTGATTGAATTGGATTTCATCCAGGTTGACACAATCTTTGAAAGTACCCTTCATTAACCTAACACGATCGTTACACCAATAAACCTCTATTGTCGTTTTAATGACATGAACAAATATCAGTTACCAGTAGATTTTTGTATCATCCTCTTTCTAAGGTGTAACAATTAACTTGAAAAATATGATGTTAAATGTCATGAGTGGAACTTAAGGAATACAAAATGAATGGATCCCAAGGCTATTATCAGGATTTAGTGCTGTTGGCTGTCATTGGAAAGTAAATGATAAATACTTGAAGATTATAACTCCTTTTATCAGGATTTTAGTTGAATGAGTAGGATAGTTTCTGTAAAAGGGAAAAAATGAGGTCCCATAACGAATGCTTTGAAAATGTGATTTTATAAATGAGTAAGAATGTAGTATTTGACCTCCAGACATGAATGACATACTAGTAATGCATCATATTTGCAGATAGAAAGTCAATACATTTGAATATCTAATTGTCTCAACATCCATTACCTGACGGCATTTATTTAAAACGTAATGAGTGACTAATTGCACCTATTGCTGTAAGGATGACACAACACTCCCATTATATACGTGCTTTCACTTTTACGCAATATTACCAATCAATTTGTAAATAACATTTTTGTCAGTCATACAGGATCAACATATTTTTCTCCATATCTTGCTCACCTTAAATTCCCAACTATATAGATTTAATGGTGATTTCATTAAATGTTACCGACTTGTTTTTCTCCTTCTTTTCGTTCAAAATAGTCCCCATAGCATCCATCGGAGCTCCAGCTGTACTGCCTGCTAGACTGCGAGGGCCTACTGACAAAACAATCTCGGTCACTAACATCGGGCTTATCTGGTACTAGCATGAATTTTACCTCAGATCTGAAAATAAAATTTAACTCATCGCAGGATTGTTCAGGATATGACATCTTATGTAATTTTAATATTTACAGAATGTGTCATTTACATGAAATTGTAATACATTTGAAAGATTTCCATTTAATTTGTTTTCAAAAAAAGAATAGCACAATTAACAGCTAATTAACTTGATTAGCTACGTGTGTTTGAGAAAAATTCGACATTGATTAAGACACCCCTCCAGCTGTATCAGAGGCATTCCAGCTTATACTTATTTTAACGAATAATTCTACTCATTAATTATTTGAAGAAGTTGGCGGGACACAAGCACATTGAACTTTAAAATCTTCATAAGCATCAAGTTTATATAAAGCAGGCAAAAAGACACTCTTGCTTTAAGAGTGACCCAGCATATAATAAATCTTTGTTTGAAGTTTATTGATTAAATTTTAGATAAATAAAAATCATACAATATCGGTCTTTCAAATATTTACCATTACAAATTTAATTTTCAAATTTCAAACCACACATAATCAGTATCTTCAATGTCAATGCCATTGGTAAATATAATCAGGTGAAA
>JXSR01S045912.1:0-28249 GCA_000969725.1 Ophiothrix spiculata
GATTATTGAAATTTATCAAATATTAAATTGAACAGAAATGTTGAGTCAGTATCTTTTAAAGATGTACTGATATATGTCAAAGGTATTATAAAATTGATCATTTCAATCATAGCTATACCAAGCATTGATGATTTATAGCTATTTCAAGAAGTGATGATTACATGAATAGTATTTAAGAAAAGTTGTACTTTGTTTCAAAATAATGATTAAGATATGATAAGTTTAGTTAAGAAGTATTTTATTCCAGTCATGTTCATGGATTGTTTTTGTGAGGAAAAGTATGATTTCCTCCCCCCCCCCCCCAAAAAAAAAAAAACGAAATCTTTTAAAACTCTGAAATAAAAAAAAACTTGAAATAAAAACGAAATACTGCATAACCTTTTCTCAGATCATCTGATTTTATCAATGAGTGCGGCAGCTTTAAGACAAACTTATTTTTTATTTGGCCTTATTTTATCATATTTTGGAATCATAGTTGAGGATGTAAGTAGGGTCCATCTTTGATAATTTCATTTGAAAACCCAACCAGTGTTTTGTGCCACAGTTGATGAACCATGTATAAGAAAATCTCCCACTCACACACTTAACACAGGGCTCAATTCAGTTCATTGTAAGGAGACCTTCCAGTTAAGTTTGAGGCAATGCTATTTAAGCTTTTGTATCTGCTGCACTCTTTCTTAACAAATAGGGAGGATCAGAGCTTTGCATCATTTATGCCTGCATCATTTAGCACCAGTAAATAAGCCACAAGGCTGTGTATTTCAATAGCAATGCTTCAAGCATCAAGACTTTGATATAAAAGCACTTCCTTTTCTTTTGATGTACGACAAGTTTGGCCCAAGCTTGGCATGCTTTTGACGATGACCATTTCTTTCATTCTGCTCTAACCTTACATTACCACCATGCCAGCCATGTAACCACAATGCTGTTTTATTTATTATGGGGTTCAGATTGTCAGATCCCGAGATGATAAGAAAGAGGTTTCTTTTGTATATAAGACTAACTATACTAAACCATTAAGTTATAAATTTCACTAAGGAAGCAAGACCCATTTTTACATATTTTATAAAGACCCATTTTTACATATTTTATAAATTCAGAAATGTGATAATTGTATGGCATGTCACCTGTGTATTGAATGAAGGTGCAGAATGACCTCTAGCAAGTGCAAATAGGCTGATTTAGCAGGTTGGGCATCAAAGAACCGGGGGTTTGGGATTTGGATATGTCAAATGTACATTTTGAATTCTAAGCATTTAATATGGTCTCTCTGGAATTTTTTGATGTAGATGTTTATCACCGTTTCTTCAGATTTTCACCCCTCCTCTCTTCTTTCTCAAATGAAAAGCAACCTCTTTCTTGTTTTCTGACATAAATCTTAACCTTGTCCTTATTCATTTAAATTTATTGAAATGCTTTTTATCCACATTTTTACTATGGCTGCTACATTTTCTCAGTTATTATCAATGTTCTCAACACACTTTAAGCTTTTAATTTTTTATGCAAGATTACAATGACTTTAATTGTGACTGCATGTTTTTCTTTTTAGTATATTTAGTACTTTCTTGTACAATGTCTTGTCATTACTAGAGTAAGAAGATCAATTGGGACTATTTGAGATCAAAAATGACATCGGATGAAGATGTGAGTGATCAGGCACTATTTTATTCCTTTGCAGTGCACTCAAATTAAATTGCATGAAACTCCTAATCACATGTGCATGTCTCCTGCATGATTCATGAATGATTTAATGTTCTCAATATGGGTTTGAAGTTCATTCACTAGGTTAGATGTGTGCATATCATAAGATGCCAGTTAAATATACTTTGTCTCTTAATACATTTGCATAATATACATGATTATCTTTTTCATGTATATTTTAATGAAGGTTTTTTTTGGATATGACTCAAAACCCTTCTCCAGAGATAGGTCAAAGTATACATTTTCTGCTTCCTTATGATGAGAGGAACATGTTAGAATGGTTTTAAACAAATTAGACCAATTTTCAAGTTTGCCCCCTGCAATTACTTTACCCCCCTCCTGCACGGTCCTATGCAACAGACTGATTTTGTGTCCACCCTAGTGATATTACCTATGGTCATTAGAACCCATCTAGATAGGATGCATGAAAATAATTTCTCGTTGCAGTTTTACCCCAAATATGGGGTTTTGCTCCCTAGATACATACACAATTTAGAATTTAAAGCATGTATGAAAAAGTGTCAATAGGTTTGTCATTTAATCACTGGTTCCATTGAGTTGGAATTATAATAAGGTGTGTTATGAGTGAGTAGAAACTTCAGTTGCATGGATTAAAGTGAAGTCTGTTAAATTCATGTAGAATATACCAGTATGAATGTTGTTTGTCGAGATTTGTTTTTGTCTTCATCAATCACAAATGATGTCTTTCATGTCGTCTCTCATCTTCACTTCATCAAGTGTATTCTTTCACCAAGTCTCTCATCTTCCTTTCATCATCTTTGGTGTCAGTCCTTCATTTCATCAACTTTGTTGTCATTCCTTCATCAATAATCTCACCAGTGTTTCATCAAGTTTTTCATCACCTTTACTTCGTCATCTTTTGTCATTCCTTCATCAGTATCTCACTATTTTCATCAAGTTTTTAATCATAACTCTGTCAAGCTTGTAATCTTCATTTCATCAAGTCTGCATGTCTGTGCATGTTATGCGTTATGTTCATGTCGTTTAGTATTATATATAACCATATTGGGATATGTCCTGCAAAGTTGCCAAGTCTGCTCCAAAGATCTAGGGCTTATATTCATGAAACCTTACTAACTTTAGTCAGCAACTATTAGTCCCTATCCACTGGTGTGTCCAGGATTTTTCCTAGGCTTAAGGAGTCTTGCTGATTTGTGCGGGGGGCTTAGTGTCAATACTCATCAAAATTAGGCTGATTCTACATGATTTTTGCAAGTTTGCGGGGGGCTTCAGCCCCCAAAGCCACCCCCCTGGACACGCCACTGCTATCATGTGGCAGGTGAACAATAGGCTAGTTACCAATCAG
Organism: Ophiothrix spiculata; assembly: GCA_000969725.1. Taxonomy (NCBI): domain Eukaryota; kingdom Metazoa; phylum Echinodermata; class Ophiuroidea; order Amphilepidida; family Ophiotrichidae; genus Ophiothrix; species Ophiothrix spiculata. The sequence continues at coordinate 3,029 of JXSR01S045912.1, forward strand.
AGTTAAGTACAGATTCCATTCATCCATTTGCGGTGCAGTTGGGGTGTGTTTTGCACTGTAAGGGTACTTGTAGTGGTATAGTACATGATTGAATGGTATCAGGTTGAAGTTGAGAAAATTGGCCATCCGTTTTCAATCCGGTTCCGCATGCATTCTGCATGCCGTGCATTTTTAAAAATGGTCCTTTTGCGGTGCAGCTATCTGGAAACTCATACGTTTACTTGAATCGGTCCCTGGAGCGATTCATCCGTTTTGGTCATGCAAAAACTTTTCATACAGAGAAGACGATGACATGGAACTGCATTGAAAACGGATAAACAAAATTGAATCTCAGCTTCAACCTGATACCAATCAGCTTCATTCAATCGTGTGCTTTAAATTATACCACTACAAGTACCCTTACAGTGCAAAACGCACCGCAACCGCACCGCAAATGGATAAAAGGAATCTGGGGTTCATGAATATGGGCCATGATGTCTCCTGAGTTGCATTAGTTTCAATCAACTCAAACACATGTCATGTATGAAAGATTTACATCTAGGGTTATGATTGATTGTACACAAATGAAAATTGCATGAACTGAATGCCAAAACCTCATATTATAAAGTGTTATTCGCAACAGTGTCTAATTGATCCTGCATATAACAGGTCTAATTCTTGATCCAAGCCCGTATGCTGTTTATGCATTTCATTGTTCCTCTCTTTCCATTTTGGAATGGTTCCCTTTATTGTAATGAAAAACATCTGCTGCCTACATAGTGTGAAAAAGGAAAATCGCTATTTAAAAATTATGGAGTTGAGAACAGATTTGCAATAGATGAATACATTTCATATCATATGAACCGTGTGGGCTTTGGCAGCACCATTTTTCGCTCAGAATAAAGAAAAATAACTGAATTTGATTTAATTTGATGCATTGTATTAGTCCTAGCATAGATAACCACAAATAGTACTGTACAAATTTGTTTCTAGTAACTGTTGTCTTCTAGGACTTAGTTGTTGATAACTAAGAGCCCAAAGGCCCCACCACTTTAACCACGGTCGCACCACTTTTATTTTCTTCTGATGCCCCTGTATCAATCAATATAATAATTATATCATTATGACTAGGTTTTTGTCCCTTTTGTCTTTAAATGGAATCCAACATATCATAAATTGATTTGTGTGCTAGTATTAGGGCATTCTGGAGATATATTTTTTGCTTGTACTTAAGGCAGGGTGTTTCATGTCACATGCAAGCTTTCTTGTCAGAGGGGTGCCATATACACTCCTGCATCCTTAAGAGTGACAGTATTGGACATGTCGCATTTAAAAAGATTAAGAATGTCAAAAAGACCCTAAAAGGTCAAAATAGTTTCAGGATGCTCATTTTTTTCTGTAAAATACTATACAAAATATCTGTAAAAGTTGTAAATTTGTTTTTTGTTTTTTTTAGTTTGTCAATTTTGAAAACCACTGAAATTCATTTTTGGTTAATAAAAAAAGAAAATGATATCTCCAAAAGGTCCAATTTTAGGGTAAAATTTGGCTACTGTGTATTTAACAATCAGTGTTTATATGTTTTGTTAATTTGTGCAAGGGATATTGTCATTTTGGTCCACATTTAATGACATTTTAATATATAATCCACTCATTGACCATTCATATTGACAACATTTAGTTGCACACTGTGTTTTTGATCTGCATTACATAAATTATGTGGGTTTCTGCTACCCCACATATAACTTTTCCAATATCATTACTTTGTTCAACATCCTGGCTAACAGTCCATAGGTTAACTTTTTATTTCATTGCAGATATATACCCTTACAATAAGTTCCCAAAAGCTGACTGCCTTTTTTTATTTTTTGAGGCAAATGTCATCCTTTTTCCGGCCGGATCCATTTAAAACACATTATTGCCATTTCATTGTTTTCCCTCAATTTTTGATTTTAAGGGTACTAAGAAAAGTGTATACTTCAAACCTTGTACCTTTGTGGCTATCATTGTTTTCCCTCAATTTTTGATTTTAAGGGTACTAAGAAAAGTGTATACTTCAAACCTTGTACCTTTGTGGCTTTCTAATACACCTCCCAGAACCATTTAGGTGCTTACTACTGATTTTATTTTTTCAGAAAAGCAACCTATTTCTATTTATCAAAGTTAGCTGTGAAATATAACAAATCAATTTTTCCTTTCGCCTTGTAGGCCAAGAAATTCCAGTTTGATGAGAATGAGGACTTGGAGGCTGGCGAGGTCAGTGAAGAAGACAGTGCAGATGAATTGGATGAAGATTTCAAGGTAATAAAAACATGCTATATTTAAACCCACAATTTTTCTGTAATATTGAAAAAACGAAGAATTAAAAAATGCCTCAAAAATAGTGAAAAATGTGTAGAAAGTCTTAATTTTTGTGTTGATGTGTAAAATATAACAAAAACGTGATCATTGAGCAACAATCAACCACTGAATAAATCAATTCTAGCATTAATTTGGGGTGTACGATGCCAAATTGAATAAACAAACCCTCTTATTTCAAATGATGATGTGCTGCTTTTAGCACAAGTATGGATAGTCAGACACCTTGTATTAGGCTGCGATCATATAGAGAAGGGGGGTTGTGGCCCCCCCATTAATGACCCGTCCGTCGGTTAAAAAAAGCGCCCGTCGGTAAAGCACTCACAGCACTCAATACAATTCTGTCGGTTTATCTTCATATTGTGGCCCCCAAAGTTTCGAAAACCTGGCTACGCCACTGAATTTGAAGCTACCGGGTCACCTAAGAGGGCACTACTCGAAAAAACTGAATAGCCCGCCATGTCTGTATAACATATAGCCATCGAATAGCGTATAGCGAATATCATATACCTCTATGTGATCGCAGCCTTGCAGACATGCCAGTCCCTGGGAGGTGTTGTCATTTATTCTAAAAATGTTTGGACAGTTTGGTTTCAACTTTCAGTGTGGAAAATGGAAAATTAAGGAAATCGTCTAATTTGTTACACAGAATTTGAATTTAGTAACACATAGAACTCGTGAGCTTGGCTTTTTGTACAATGCTCAGAAATCCTGTTTCCTGTTAATGGTGGATTTTAATAACAAGTCATTTTCATTGTATTTTTGGAGCTTGAATGGGATAACTAAGTTTGTTTCTAAAGATGATGCCCTATTATAATGAATTTGAAATGAAAGGTTAACTTGTTTTCCCCATTTTATGCAATCTACTGAACATAAATTACCTTTGGCATCATGAATTAAGAAATCCTAGCTAATGATGTCTAGGTACCCAGTCATTTGTATCTCCTCAATATGGGTCACCAGGATTTAAACAGGCTACCTCCTCTTCTCAAAACCTATGTCACTCATAACAAGCCAATGCTGAGTTGCTGCGGCCTGCGGGGCAGTGATTTGATCCTTGCATTTAACCTCCGTCTATGATGTATTTGAACTTGAACTCATGATTTTTAAAAGTGAGATTTTAGTGAGATCTTGTTCTCTTAGGCTACTATCACATAGAAGTATACAGTATTTGCTGTACGCTCCTGGGGAAGGTACTCATATTTGACATTAATGGTTAATTATCCCTTTCACTAAAAATATGAGTGCCTTCCCTGGGAATGTACGTATACCTTCTATGTGATCGCAGCCTAAGGTTGACAGTTTATTGTACTTGAAGATGTTTCAAGTCCTTTCATATTGTTTTGGTTTTCAGTTGGAGAAGAGAAGCATGTCACAGCGTTTCGAATCATTGGCAATGGCCCAGATGGCATTGATGAAGAAAAAACCAATAAAGCCATCGCAGAGTGCATGGAAGAGAATAGCAGCAAAGGTAAGTATTTTGGTTCTCAGCTTAAGCATCAAAGGTAAAAATCAACTAGATAGGTTCATGGCTAAATCATTATTAATGGCTCAGATGACTTTGATGAAAAGAAACCAATAAAACCATTTCAGAGTGCATGGAAGAGGATAGCAGCAAATGTACAAATCAACTAGATAGGTTCTCAGCTTAATCATTAGCAATGGCTCAGATGGTATTGATGAAAAAGAAACCAATAAAGCCATTACAGAGTGCATGGAAGAAGATAAGAAGAAGAGAATAAATTATATAGGTTCTTGGCTAATTGTCAGCTGCTATAAATTTTTTCACCGACAACTTTGAAAATACTGCATGATGAAGAAACCAATTACACCATCAAAGAGTTTGTAGAAGAGAATAGCAGGTTTGAATGCTGGCATTGTAGAGAATCCTTATTTTTAAGAATTTGACAGAAATACAGACCATGGATATTTGATACCCCTTATGATTCAACTGTCTGGAAAAAAGGAAGTTCTGTTAAGTTGAATAATCTATAAAATGAGAATATATTCTTCTAGATTATCAGTTATGGATATTATAAAACTTTATAACAACTTTGTTCCATGAAATATGTAAAAGATTATCCAAAAAAATAGCAAAGAGATAGTCTTGTTTTATTTTGATACCAGGCTCGTGAGCAGCAACAAGAAAGTGCGGGCCAGCAACCTGCTGGAAACAACACCAAAGCCACCAGTCTAACTGGCACACTGAGAAGACTGAAGCTTAATAAAGTAAGTGCAAGAACTCTTTAATCAAAATCATATCAATTTGTTATAGGAGTATTGCTACCAGAAAGGACAATAATACAGTAATTAACAGAAAGGTAAAGTACCTTGTCCAAGCATGAAGAACATCTTACTAAAGCATGGTCAACTTAACCCATTTGTTATGAGACCTTGTTTATGATATAAGACTTTGTTTGGAAACCTTGTTTTATGAAATGAGACCTTGTTTTATGATATGAAATCCCTGTTATGATATATTTTTTGATATATGTGCCTTCCTTTTAAATTCTTTAGCCCATGTTCTCAGCATTTTTATGGACCATTCCCCTTGTGGTTGTGCCCTGTCTCAACCCATATTTATGCCTGTAGAAATGATGGTCTAGACCGGAATACAAGGGCTGGATCTGAATTGCTTGAGTCCAGTAAAGATTAAAGGAATTATAGTCCAGAATTATTTGATTGATGGGAATATACTAATGAGTAGAACACTCTACACTGTATGAATGTAGTGAAGGGTTGGCGTAGCGTTTCTGACCTCGCCTTTCACCGCTGCGGCCCGGGTTCGATTCCCGGTCGGACCTAGGTTGTACGTGAATTTGGTTCTCGATCCATACTCGTCCTCGCAGGTTTTCTCCGAGCACTTCGGTTTCCTCCTGCATCTAAAATCGAAAATTCTTTACATTATTCTGTCTATCACACCACGGAGGCGTCCCTTGAATTTAATGCATATGCACTTTTGGGATTAGCCTGGCTTTCAGTCGAATGTTATATATAAAAATAAAAAATAAATAAAAAAATCTGACTGTGATCTATGTTCACATGGGACTGTCAGATTAACACCCTCGCCAAAGGACTAGGATCTTACTAGAAGCTTCAGCCAACTCTTGAATATATGTCAAGCAAAAGATCAGAATTTTCTGACTCATTGATGTCTGTTGAGCCAGATAACATTTCAGCATATATTCCAAGAGTCTATGAGCCCTATAATTGGTCCTTGCAGGCTTAAAAAACTTGTGAAAGACCAAGATATTTTCATTTTGGGAAATACTAAACAGAGGTATCATAAATAACAGCCAAATAGCTCGATATGATGGCACTTATGTTTTCTGATTCCTTTAGAAAAAGCCTAAATCTCAATCGTCATCAGAATCTGAGAGTGGTGATGTGCCAAATCTAGGAGAAGACTCTGATGCACCGGGATCCAGAACGTCAAGTTTTGAGAAAGATGAGGTACAGTGAACGATGCTAACGTCAAAAAGCAAATTATTTATCAAAATAAAAGCATAGTGGGATGATATATGGAAATTACATATTGTGTGAATAAGTTGTTACTTATTTAATACCCTTTTGAAATTGCAGTAAGTCAGTCATTAAGGCGTTTGGTCCACGCGCCGTTCACGCATACCAGTACGCGCCAGTTTCCGAGTTGGTTAGTCCCGCAATACGCATGCGCATATTCTCTGAGTAGTGTTTTGAAGCTAAAAATGGCCATATTTTAGTATTTTTCTAGAAAATTAGGTCCGTGACCCCCAATTTTTATTTTTTTATTTGAAAGAACATACTTGTGCGCAACTTTTATAAAAAAATTAACAAAATTACTCTAGCAGATTTTTTGAATCAACACTAAATAATTTCACTTTTGCCACATTTCCCATAGACCCCTGTACTAATTTGTCCCCCAAAACCTCCAAAAATGGTGTTTTTAAACAGACTCTCATGCAAAAACAAGTCCCGTACCCCCCAATTTTTATTTTAAAAATCGGTTCTACATCGATAAAATATCATTCATGCCGATTTATACAAAAATTGCTCTAGCGGATCTCCCATGGACCAAACACCTTAAATCAAATCATACAGGACATTTTGTGTTTGATACACGTCCATCATAAACCTTGTTTATTTTGAAGTTTAAAATGGTTCTTCATCAGACAAGTTAAGAATTGTCAAACTTATGAAAAATTAAGTTTTAGTTACCATTGACAATTCGTTTCAGTTTTTGCACCATAGCATTTGATAGATGTTGAAAATGCTCTACGGAAAGTAGAAAAACTTTACATTGAACGTACCTTTACCAATTTTAGACTAACTGCATGTGGTTCATTATATACCCTAATTGTCATCCAAAAGGAATGAGTTAATATAAAACAGGATTTGAACTGGCCACTCCTTGCATGTATACCAGAGCCAGTAATGCTGATGCATGGGTGCAACATAAACCCTTCTCTCTTGATTTGAATGGTTTCAATACCTTCCTGTTTCATTTTGAAGATCCACAATTTTAATTACTTGTTTGATTCATTTATTTTTTTGCATGTGCAATTGACATGGGGCATTTCTTAACAAACTTTGGTATAGCAAACAGATTTGTGTAGTTTAATTTATTCAGACAAAATTTGGTTTGATGAAGAGAAACATTGAATCTTTATTCTCTTTAGAACAGGAAGATTAATTAGATGTTAATTGAAAATTTCTTAGAATTCTGTGGTCCCATGCATGAACCCCGTATCCCACAGTTTGACAAGTTACTCATCAAAATAAACTTTAACCTAGTTTTCCCCGTGTACTAACTTGGAAACCTGTGGGATACGGGGTTCATGCATGGAACTCATTGCTACACTTTCCCCATACATGAAATTGACAACCCACACAACACCAAAGGGAAGATAATTACATCAAAGTTTGAAAGGATAAGTAACTTGTCAACCTGTTGGATACGGGGTTCATGCATGCGGCCACAGAATTTATAATTAATCAAAAAATCAGAACTTTTCAGGTTTGTTTGTTTAGATGTGCCTTTATTAATATTACAACAGGTCATTTTCATTATAATGAGTTCATTATCGTCTGTCAGTTTGGGATCAAGTTACTACAAGATTTCTAAAAAATCTTCAGTATTATATTACAAGAATACGTTTTTAAATGTTGCATTTAAAGTTGGTTTATTATTTTACCCAAGCAATGTACCAAACCCGAAAGTCCGTCAACCAAGACTGCTCCTCAGACGACAACATCACGGACAGGTAGCACACCAAGAGGTCGAGGCAAACGTATCGTCCTCAGCAGACAACTGTCAGAGTTGGTTAAGCTTACAAGATCTGTTAACTTCAGAGGATTTTTAAATAGTAAGTGATATTAGAATGATTATCATAGATAAAGCAATAGAGGCAATGGTGGTTTTTAAAAGAATGTATATATATGCTTTATGTCCTTAGACGCTTTATGGCCTCTGCAGGGGATTTGACCTCGGTTTTCAGGATGTATGTACGGCCCATTCTTGAATACGCCAGTCCCTTGTGGCACAGTAGTATTACCAAACAACAAGCTGACCAATTGGAACTTATTCAGAAAAGAGCTTGTCGTATCATCCTAGGAAACCAGTATGAATCCTATGCAAAGGCTTTGAAACAACTTGAACTCTGTTCTCTGGTCGAAAGACATGAAAATCTTCTGGATGGGTTTGGCCAAACCATCTTTCATACTGACCGCCATAGGGCTATGTTGCCTACTTCCAAACAAGCTAGGCATGGTCGTTATCTTAGGACTTCAAATAAACTTGATCCATCCAGATGCATAACCACCAGATACAGAAAATCCACAATTCCAGCAGCTGTTGACAGACTGAATTCCCTTTATTTCATTGTATAATGCATTCTGTTGCTATTTCATAGCGTTTGTGCAATTTATGCTTTTGTCTCTGTATTATCATGAAAGTTTGTAATTTTTGTTTTGTGTATTGTAAGCCAGTTGTTTCAGTCTCCGGACTGCATTTCTGGTATTTTAAACCGTAAACCGTAATAAATAAATAAATAAATAAATGCACATTGCGCAGAGCTAACTTTTCAAGGTTGTTTTGTTTATGTCTCAGACTTGTGTTTTAAATGTCCTATGTTTACATCCTTAAGAAACAAGGCTGAATTGCCCTTATTTTAATACTTTGTCATTGTTTTTTATGATTATATTCATGTCTTTCTGTCCTCATTTAGTGCCATGTTGGGAGCTGCCCTCACTCGGTGAGATGCGTGCAAGTAATATGGTTGCTACCAAACCGATGGAGTTTGTTGCCTTCACTACCAGACATATGTGTAGAGTGTACCCATCAGCATACAGGATTGATTCCAGCAATTATAACCCACAACCTATGTGGAACTGTGGATGTCAGCTAGGTATGTATTCATACTCAACACTAAATATAGCAAGTCTTTACTTTGAAAAAATCCCTAAATGTGTACAGTTTTCCAGAAAAAAATACCCCTAAAAATGGATACAGGATCTGTGGATGGAGCCTCACATACCCATCCAAAATATAGCAAAGAATCCTTGCTCTTCTCATGAAGTGTGACCTCACTCTTAATATTTGCCCATTAAATTCAGTTGACCACCATTCATTTATTTCAAGGGAGGTTTTTGCCGTGCAGAGTATTTATAATTAATTTCTGTTTTCCAGTCTCAAAGTTTTGCCAATTCCACAGTTATTTTTATTAGTTCTCTTCGGTTTTGCATCTTTCTTTTGATAGTTGCACTAAACTACCAGACAGAAGGCCGGCCTATGCAGCTCTCCCAAGCTTTATTCAGTGGCAATGGAAACTGTGGATATGTACTCAAACCCTATCCCTACAGAGATGGTAAGTTGATTGATTGACACATTGTTGCATAACATGCAAAATTCAGAAGATATACACAGACTTAAAGGCTTTTAGAATTTTTTCTTTCTTTCCAAGTTTTGTACTTTTTGTTCTCAAAAATTATATTTTATTTCAGTGTTTTCATACAAATACATTCACCTTGTATATATAATGTGATATGTTTAAATCTTGTTACATTAAAAATATTATATTAAAGAAAATACTTTGTTTAATCACTGACTTTTAGGAAAAATTCGAATTGGAAAAGGTAAGACAGTTTCCAAAACTGCTGCTAAATATTTTTCTTTGCATCTTTTCCTTGCCTGGGATATTTTGTGGTACTATTTCTTCATTTGTCCAATCATTCTATATGTTTCTCTTGTTTATTGTGGTTTGGAAATTTTGCCATATGTGGTTCATCTCTTCTTGTTCTTGGTATAATGTTTGTCTAAAACATTTTCTTACTGGATTTTTTCACTGAAAAACATCTTATCACATTCCATTCTTTATATTTCATATTTGTCTTACCTTTAAGTTTGTCTTTTAATTATTTGTCATTTAAACATTTGTTCTATCTTGAAAGACTGAGATAAAATTGGAAAAGAAGTTTCTCAAATCACTGAACTTCAGTAAATCTGAAACATTTTTTACTTTTTTACTCCTTTTTTTCTTTACCAGCTTCTCTTAAGTGCACTAATGGTATCTGGTTTGGTAAAAGACTGTGTTACAAATCTGAATACGAAATTTTGTATATTAACTCCTTCCTATATATTTTCACAATTTCTTATAAATTATGCTGCTGACTATCCCTGGTTTCTTAAAGCTCATAATAGAACTGTTTTTGTTCGAAATAACTATTGCAAAACTCTCCTAATTCTTCATTGCAGTTTGTTATTCAAATTCAAATCTGGATTGTTTCTTTAATCTCCTCCACACAAACCTTAGCAAATCAAGCAAATTCTTCCCAATAGGGTGTTTCTTTTTTGTTTTTGCAGTTTTGATTCCTTATCTCTTTATCTATTTTGAGGAATGTAATAATGAACCAATATAGCTTGAAAAGTATTTCACTAAATTGTCAACTATGAACTTGATGGACTGTAGCACCTGGGATAACGTTAAAATAGTCTATGCCCCATACGTTTTTAGTTTTAGTGGTTGGAGTAGGGTTTTGGATACAAATAGTGTTAGGGTTTGGATTGGAAGGTTCGGGGGCAAGGTCTATTCTAAACTTACTAAATCTTTTTGTCTTCCTTCAGATAGTGGTAAATCAACTGTTTTTGCATCGTTAGGCTTAAGCATGTTGTTCATCAACCATAAAGATAGTTCATTCACACATTGTGTCAAACTGAAAATAGCACTTTCTGTATCTAAGGTGCTTTTGGGTTAAATGACAAATACATTTGTTCTAAAATTTAATCTGTACTGTGTGGTGATGTGACACGATTGAGGGAAAGGATCTCCTCCTGATATATGCCATTTTGATTATAATTTATACTTTTTTGTTTGATTCGGACAATTTTGATCTTCAGTTCAATTCTTATCAAAATCATATTTATTTCATAGATCTACAAAAGCAATATAATACATAGGATTCAAACACTTATTATGGCTAAAAATGTCAATATCAATACTTCTTTCAACCAAATTTCTCCTTTCATCATCCTCTATCTATCTCTTTTTCTCTCTTCTGTCACATGTTTCAAATGTTCTACATAAGTTATAAAATTGTGTAATCTGTTACTTACTTCATACAAGTGATACATTGGTGAGCTTATTGTTTTGTTAGGTCATATGTCGCAAATGTAACATTATAAATAATTTAATTAATCTTTGAAGTAATATTGAGGGACAAACTTGGTCTGGTGGTATAAATCCCTGACACTTAATCTTTGGGCATTGGGAATTGAGTTGGAATCCTGTTAACAGTGTATGTAGTGACCATGAGCACCATACTAACCATCATGTGAAAGATATCGTACTTTGAATTGTTTTTAAAATGCATGCTTTATACAATCCTATTTGAAATACAAGTATTGGATAAAATAATTATTGTGATCACAACTGTTAACATTTTGTCACTCTAGCACAACCGGGATGCACAATGCACCTTTTACTCCACATATTTTGTTAGTCTTCTTATTATGTGTAATAATCTGTGATTAGCTCAGGATTATGATGAAAAAGGTATAAAGTCCCAACAGAATATTCCATTTGTGAGACATTATCAAAATTCATACCCTGAATTTTTTATGCACTTAATTTTTCATATGCCCACCAAGGTGACAGATACAGGTACTGGTATGCTGGTAGGTAGCAATAACTTCGAAGATCATACGTATTTGACCCCTCAGGTAATGTTATGGTAAAAATGGAAGTAATTCAGTGAAAAAGGATATGGAAACAAAGAGAAGTATTTAGTTCTGGCTTATTTAGAATTCTGTGAGGCTAACCCATGTTCACACATTCCTACACTTCATTGACCTCTATTACGAGGGACCATCCACTAATTAAATTAATGCACATTTAGCAGTAATTTCAAATCCAATTTTGTTGTGCATTCAACATATCTGCATTACATTTGCACTAACTGTGCATCAATTTGGTTTGATCAACGGGAACGATGTAATGCAGCGTACCAATGAGTACCAGGTTGGATTCCTGGCCCATCCTGTATGTTCATTTGGTTTTCAGTCCATACTCGCTTCCACAGCTTCTATTCCAGACACTCCGGTCTTTCTCCTGCATCTGTATAAAACTGTCACTTGAGAATAATTCCATCTTTGTGCACCCCACCCATGGAAAGCTTCAATTTCATTATATTGGATGTGCTCTGAAATTAGAAGCCCTTACTAAATGAAGTGAATTGCTTGAGACGATTTACTTGCAGCGAACCATAAACGATTTGATCAATAGGATCTATGATACAAAATGGAAAATCGCTAAAAATAGGCTATTATTATTATTGATATTATTATTACGTTGATAGCCCTAGTAATAGATGGCTGACTATTGGGGTGTAGGAATTTGAAGTCAGATAAGTCTATAGTAAATTCCAACCTTCTTGTCAAAAAATGGAAATGAGAGTTATGGTTGTTAGCAAATAAGCTCTGATTTTGATTTGTTTTTATCAATATTCATATATTGACTCCAGATTTTATTAATTTGTTTTTTGCATTATTTCAGATTCCAAGCATTTTGATCCTAACAGTGCTGACCCCGTCCCTGGAAGCAAGACAACACAAGTGACTCTTCATATCGTCAGTGGTCAACAGTTGCCCAAACCGCCGCAGAGTCTACTGGGGGAGAGAGGAGAGGTAAGGACAGACAGTAATAATGTATATTCTATACTACTTAGGATGGTTTTGGTACCAAGAGATAGATAGATTACACTACTTCACCAAAAAAAGACACCATGTAGTATTTTGATATACATATAACTGTGACTTTGGGGACAAGTTTGCAGGGAAAGAAGTTAAAACGACCACAGAGTGAATAGCCTTTGCCCGACCAATGATTGAACATGATTGCTTCATGCAAATTTATGAGGTGTAATTATAAAAACTATTCCCAATGATAGGATTACTATTTTTCCTTGAGCTTTGACCTGTGATTGATTAACTCAGGCCAATAATTTTGCCTGAGTCCCTGCCTGAGTAAGCAGTCAACATTTGTATAGTAATTCTTCCATAATAAGTGGTGACTATACAATATTAACCAAAGTCCAAACATGTTTGACAGACAGGATCAGATGCTCGTGGTCCTCTGAAACGTATCCCAGCTGTGAAATGAATGCAATCAGTCTTTGAAAATAATCATACAAACCTCATGTAGAAATGTCCTGCACCACTTATGCTTACATCATGGTCGTTTTCAGCGCAGTTAGATTACCACCAAGCACAGGGTGCCATACATTCTATTGGTAACCATCCCGGGGGGGGGGGGGGTGTGAACAGGGGTGTGCGGCTCGGACCATGGAACCCTAACCCATCTTTAAGGGTAATTTTTGAGAAAAAGTGCACCCATGATTAGGGATTTTTGCCTCTGATGACAACATACAATGCAATAAACAAAATCATGTTTTTTCCCAATGATGAAATTATGAGCAAATAGGTTTTGGTAAAATTTAGTGTTCAGGTTACCAAAATATTACTTAAGTTATTGTAAAGGCATCTCTTTGCACATACAACTGTCTATAATGACTCACAAACAATGTGCAAATGATAAAATATAAACTGAAAAAAGAAGACCCTGTAATACTCACTACTATGTTACTGAATTTTTTTCCAGATAATTGACCCATATGTTGAGGTTGAGATCATTGGACTGCCAATTGACTGTCAAAAAGCACAAAGTAAAACAATACAAGATAATGGTAAGTTACCATGGTTACCCACACTCATTGTGATTTACAAGTAAATGAAAGAGTTTATAATATTGGAGTTATCTTCCATTTTATCTTACTATAGCTGACCTACTGGGGTTAACCTCTGACCTTTGGCATCAACATGTTTACCCTAGATAATCTCATTGTGTAGACAATCGTATCCAAAGGTTTTTATTGAACATGGCTATAGGCCTATCCAAGAGCAATGCTAAAAATCATATTAGATTCATTTGATTCACATAGGTTATCATATCTTTATTCAGAATCAAGAATTTCCCTTACCCAAATCACTAACCTTTTGTTAATCTTTCCTTAACACTTTTTCAATCAGTAAATTTAAACCTTTAAAGGTTAATATGCACATATTAAACCTAATGGTAAATTTGAAAGGTTAATGTTAAGAAAAATGCTAGTTAACCTTATATAGAGGCGAAATATTTAAATGAGCTAAACCTTGAAAGGTTAAGCAATGGTTAACAAGAAAGGTTAAGGTTAGGCTTCTTAACAATGTGTGTCAAGACACTATAAGCTTAATACTTCATTTACACATTGCAATATCAAACTGCTTAGTTTTGTCAAAGCTAAATTCATCCAATGCAATATGATAATACCTAATTGATCAGTAGCATCTATAGACCTTACTACTATAAAAAAAAATTAAAAAATACATACCTACAAAGGCCAAAACCATTGAAAACCCTTTAACACAGCCAGCAGACGATCAAATTAGAAATTTGTAGAATCAATTAACCTTTGACCTCTAAACCTTTTCACTTAAAAGGCTAAGGACAAAGGCTTAGCACTTAGATTATTTTTCAATAAAGGTTAAGGACTTAGAAATTTTGGCAATTAAGGCTAAGAGTGTGTCCTGAAAGTTTAAATTTTAAAGACCAAGGTTAAGAATTCACAGCTGTTAACCTTAAATTGGTAATAAGGTTAAGAAAATATGTATGTTAACCTTTAAATGTCAATGAAAGATTAAGAAAAGGATATCTTAACCTTTCCATTGGGTAAGGGTTAACACTGATCAGGCAATATCTTCCATTATTTTTAGAGTGAGTGAGTGACCCATCTTTTCCTCCCTTGGAATTTCATGGCTTGTGCTATGTGTCAAATTTGGGTCTACAAGCTACTTAAAAACAAACGCTCTCTAATCAAGTGTTCATCATAAACATTCGCACATTATATGTATGATAGACACAATTATCAAATTCACCATTTTAAGATAAAATATTTAAGAGAAAATATATGAATGAGAAGAAACCTGATGATGTACGGATTTGTCTTATTTCTCACAACATGTAATAATCCTTGATTTGAAATATTTTTCAGGTTTTAACCCCTGCTGGGACTGCAGTATGACATTCACAATTCACCTAGCTGATCTAGCATTGATACGATTTGCAGTGTGGGATGAAGATCCTATCGGTAGAGATTTTATTGGTCAGGTGACCATGCCGGTACGCAGCCTTAGGCCAGGTAGGATTTATAGGGTGTGTGTGGTTTGTGTTGTATTTTGTTTTGTTGTGGTTTTGTTTTGCTATATGCTATATGCTATATGGAATGAAGGCCCTATGCACAATGTAGGTAGTCAAAAAGAGGCATAGAATAAATAGGCCTTAACTAAATGATAAACATGGAAATATACTATATCCTATGACAAATTTCTTCAGGGTTGTTTACCACATAATGGCAATATAAATACAAAGGGTGCAATAGCAGCACTGTGGGAGAGGTGAGGGAAGCATGGTGCATTTTCCCCATATCACAATATTTGACAAGTGACAAAATGTTTTGTGCACATTTCAAGATTTTATCACACTTTTAGCCAAAATGAGCAAATTTGCTGTAAACCATGTATACCAAAGCCAATTAACATCTTGGGTTTCTTCTTTGCAGGTTACAGACATGTGCATTTGGAGGGACTAGATCAAGCCAGTATCTTCATGAATATAACCATAGAGGACCATGACACCTGGGTATGTTTAATATTATCACAATTTGTCTAATACTAGCGGGATGATTGCGCTTTGCACAGCCCCCGTTAATTCAACTTTTCTCATACAAATTGACTGCTTGTGTCCTTATACAACCTAAAAGCAGTGATTTTTCAAAGCAAGATATTGCGATGGCAAGACAGAGCAGACATAAATGCAAACACATTTCTAGGCTTCTCCTCAATATCACTTTTTTGTTTGATTCTGTTGTCTTTTTAAATGATGATTTGTTTTGGTATTTAATGATATTGAAATAATCTTGGATTTGATTTAATGTTGAATATATCAAATATTTTTGTCTGCCATGGCTTGCCATAGAAATATCCCTGTGAGAATATTGCTGTAACTATACACAACTTTACAAGCCTTAAGCATTTACATTTTAAAGAGCTAAAAACCAAACGGTTCATTTTGGTATATTTTCAGACTGCCCGCATGCAAAAGACCAAATTCAAGGGAATGTATTGTCGCACAAAGTCAGTTGAGTTGGAATACTCTCCAATCTCTGGCGGCCACAAGAGCTCACCCCGCCGACGAAGCACTCTTGCTCAGATGTTTCGCCGTAAATATTCCATGCCAGTCGCTCCTTCCAAAGAATACGGACCACCATCTGCAACATCATCGAGGATGAAGCGAAGAAGTTATGATGATGCGAATAATTCCAGTATAGAAGAACAGGCACAACATGATGGTAAGGACAGTGGATTTTTATTATTATGTTTTTGTTCATTTGTACAGAACGAAAAGGATTTTTTATAGAAGAAATTTTGTCAATTTAGTTTAGGTGCCTTTTTAGGACCATTTCATGACAGAAGTAAATATAATGAGATGTTGTTCCTAAACAAAATTGTTTATTTGTAATTATTTGTAGTCTTGACATTTTAAATTTAAACTCTTTGATATGAGAAGGGTCTGTTGTTCCCAAACTTTCCAAATTTACACTTTAATCAAGAGAATAGAATGGGCCAATTTGTATTTTAAGTGCGCTAAATCAAATATGGCTTCAAAAGTTGGAATTATTTACTTTTCTGTCCATGTGTGATACATTGAAATCATCAAAGGCAGAAGCTGCAAATTTGCTTTGAACCATATGCCTTTGAAAACCGTCATCTCTATTTTATGTTTATTTGATGTATCTGCATAACATTTGTGGTTGTAAGTTTACCATACTGACAGGTATATGGTTTTCTCTATTTTTTTACATGCAAATAGAATGAACTTAAGGTAATTCTTTCAATTGATGTGTACGATTTTCTTTGCAGTGATTTTCTTTAATAGATTTGTGCTTTTATTTTGAAAGTTTTGAGGCATGTTTTCCCAAATATATATATAGTCATGTCTTTGTGCTGATTACATGTATGGTACTTTCTATGCTATGATATCTTTTTTGTTGAGTATATTTTTGTGTTTGAGATGTTAATGATGATTTGGTAATTCCAATATATGATACACCACTAGCTGTTTCTGTTGACCTACGAGGTCCTAGTAATGGTTCTGTCACTGAATTTACACTCAATGTAACAAGATATGTTTTGATTAAAAACATCTTAAAAGTCCTTTTATTCTTAAAATTTTTCCAATAAAACAAATGTGTCAAACTCTGCCACTCTAATCCCATATCCACCTACACCAATCTACTCGGTGGGTGCTGCCTAGGCAGTTATTTGGTGCTCATATCAGAACCCTGTCTATTGGGAGCTTTAGGGTTAGCTGAGAGGTCACCTGACACTCATGTTAGGCTTATCTTAACTGTTTTTCATTATCCTCAGAAATATATAAGTCAAAAATAGGTGGTTCCCCAGGATTCAAACCCAGGACCTCTTGAATATTGTGTCCGCCTATACCAAGCTACTTGGCGGGTACTGCCTAGTCAGAGAGATTTGTTGCTCATATAAGATCCAACCTCGGACTTATGCTTTTTGGCTGATTTTCTGTTGTAACCTTCTATAGCCTTTATTAATGTGTCAACTTAGTATTTTACTAATGCATCGGTAAAACATCTCTCCTCGAAGGAAACCAGTAGTGGTGCACTGTATATGGAAGACCCAAATTGCTTTTGGTGATGAATGTTTTGTATAATTTTCATATTTGTTGTATGCAGTACTATCTGTTTCTTTTTTCAAATATGTTGAACATTTTTTGACGGAGGGGAATTTGAGGGTTGGGGTTTATTGGTAACATAATGGTTCAGTTATAACCCCCAAAATAAAAAATTAATGCCTTTTTCAACAATTTAAATGTTTGCCATATAGATCAAATGTCTTGAAAGGTCGAAATTTGAACCACCTCCCTTCCCTGCTGTCAGGTCTAAAAATGTAAATAGAAGCAAACGTACATCAAAATGTGTAAGTTTCCTACATGCTTGCACCCCAAATGTCACAACTCCTCTGCAATCTTCTCCCTCTCCTCCATGCATTGCACCAATGAAAATTTTTGGCCAAAGCAAACTTGATTACATTTTATATTAAAACGGCAGTGTTTGCTCTAAACCTTCTGTCTTTTGTCAAGTTTCCTTCCTATTTTGTTGATGTTCTCAAATGACATTTGATATTGAAATTTAAAGAATTAAATAAGTTGACTTGTGCACCCCAATTTTCTGATTTTATCAAATACATTTGGCACCTTTACTTTTGAACAAAATATAAAACAATTATTATACAAATATTGAATGCCTGAGAGTGCAATAGTACAAAATATATCATGAGGTCAAATTTGACTTTTCTATTTCACGAGGCGTAGCCGAGTGAAATGGATCAGTCCAAATTTGACCGAATGATATATTTTGTACTATTGCACATGCATAGGCATTCAATATTTGTTTTATATCATGATACCAAACAGGTTTGTTTCATGCCATGCAATAGTACAAACTATTGCACGGCTCAAATCACTGTAATCATGATATATTATTAGTTATTCATGTTGTTTAATTTGTGGATTTTTTAACAGATGGTATGCGACTTCAGCAGGCGCCCACTCCAGTTTGTCTAGATACTATTTTGAAGAAGATTCTGGCTAGTGGTGTTCCAGTGGAATTAGAAGCAGATGGCAGCACCAGTATCCACGTCAAGTACCTGTATAAAATCTTCTCCTGTGGTATATCCTCCTCCAGCCTTCTGACAGCCATTAGGGAAGGTACCGTGAGTGTCTGGTCAGAAGAAGGCGGCTATTTGTTGACAGGGAATTATAATTGGGACTTGGTGGAGCATTGTAGAGGATTGAGTCAGTTGGGTTATGATGAGTTTAGTGACGATGATGAGTGGGTAGGAGAAGAGGTCATCATCAAACCATACTCACATTCCAATATGGAAAGCTTAGAAAATGGCCTTGATTGTGCTTGCGATGATAATATCCATCAAGATGGATGCGATCTTGTTTGTCTTGATTTGGGAGGCAAACTAGATGACTTGCCTAACTCAGTAGCTCATGGATCATTCCCAGATATCATTAAATCTACCTCATTACCAAGAAACCATGACATGCCGTCACCCCCGCCGCCATCTCCTATGACTGAGGGGAGCAGTGGAGATACTAGTCTTAATAGCGTTGATTCATCAGGTATCCCTGAGGAAGATGAATGTTTGTTGACTGACTCAGATGATGTGTTCCTTCCAAATAATGATGAAATTCCTGCAAATGACAAATGTGTGCAGAACAATACCCAATCTGATCAAACTACTCAGATATCTCGTTCACAGTCTACCAAGGAGCTACAAACTGTGCATAATGATGTAGTTGATCATATACCTCACTCACAATCTACAGAAGGGCTACAGACTGTGCATAATGATATAGTCAATACTGACCATGGACAAATCAAATCTTTCAACAAAAACCCATTAGGCAAGACAGAGTCCTGTTCTAGCACGGATAGTAGTACACTAGCTACTGAGTCTCCTATCGGCAGTACCATGTCCATCAGCAGTTCTTTGTGTCGGGAATTTGATACCCTTCTCAACAAATTTGATGATGTCAGTGATGCAGATGCTGCATCAATGAACAGTCACCAAAGCGTCATCACAACCCAAAGTGATGGATTCACTGTGACTGATATTTTATCAATGACTATTGAAAGCAAGAAACAAGGCAGAAAGCTTGAAGAGACAGCTTCACTAGATAGCATGGATGTGTCCCTTAGCGATATCTGCAAAGATGAGACATCACAGAACCTAGATGATGCCATAAGTGATATCAGTGGAACAGAATATGACAGTGATACTTCTGATGTGGATACTTTATCAACCACATCTGGTGAAATATCATTATGCAATGGCTGGGAAAGATGTGAGAGCCCAAATATTGAACAAATGTTAGGCTCTTTCAATAGAGCAGATTCATTTAGTGACAATCCTACTCAAGACTCCATTGAACTACAAAGTCCTGAGAATTACAATGGGAGTAATCAATATATAGTCAATAGATACATCAGAGCTGTCAATAATCTACCAGACCAGGAATCGCAGACACTGTGTAGTTGTACAAGACTTAGCAGTAATAGAAAATATAGGAAAAAACACGAGAACAAGTGTTCTTGTTCTCGCAAGAACAGAATGATGATGCAGCATCATCGCAGGTACAACAAATGCCAATCGGTGTATAATGACAATAACAACAATGCTGATCTGATTCTAATGGACATTGTACAAGGTCAGGAGATAGACTGTAAAGGTATCACAAAAAGAAGTCATAAACGTACTAGCCCAGCCAATGTTCTCAAGAAAGTCTCCAAAAGATTGTCAGGGTCAGACTTTGAATCCAGTGATACTTTATCTATCAGCAGTGACTCCTCAGCTTCCAGTGTCAGTACTGTTGTTGAAGTCAAGAAGGGTGCTGTGGATAAGACTAATCTAGCTTTGTTACAGTTTGAAGATGCCTTCAGTCCAGATGAGTATGATGCTTACAGGAATGAGCTCATGTGGAGATGGTATGATACAAAAGATGAGACTCAGTCAAGATGTAAAGATGGTGAAGGTAAAACAGAGGATACTCCTTGTGACACAGCATATCCTGACAGAACAACAAACAGTTGCTCAGATAGCCTGGAAAATTTGCATGGCTCTGACAAGACTAATGGAAGTAACAAAGCCAGTGGCACAGACAGTGTTGATTCAAATACATCAAATGAAAAGGATTCCAACAACACACGTGTAGATCACGATCTCCCCAAACCTGTTGAAAATGTACTGTCACGTCAAAGCAGTATTTTGAGTAATCCAGATGATGATGATGTATTCTTACCTGATACAAGCTCTGATCAAGATAAAAAGGAGTTACATAAAATCACTGCAAGTCCAATTGATGATATGCTTCAAAATTTGTGTCTTATGGTTGGTAATGAGACAGATAGCAAAACAACAAGGCCAAGCAGGACCAAATCACCAACCAGATCAAATCTCAGGAAAGACTTCCAAGTTTATCAAAGTGAATCTCTAAGAAGTCGTAAAGGAAGTGCTAGAAATGTAAGGTTTGCAGAAGGTAATCCATCACCACGTGTTGCTGTTGTTAAACCTGTTATTAAAGACTTGAACAGTCATAGAAGCTGCCTCAAAAAACAAAAAGCTTCAACAATTGGTCCATGTGTGCAGTCGTTAACAGATTTGCACAACTTCAGTGATTGCTTTGAAACTCCATCAATTGTTGAAAGATTTTATCAAAGGAATTTGAGAGGACACCATGCTGAGTCTTTGCTTCCTACTTTGTCTAAAAGCTCTCCACATTTAAACGGGTCAAACCGCACACCAAATCATACAAGTCCTAACTATGAAGAAGTGAAGATGCAGAGACATAAGCAGAGTTATGAAAGGTCACAAAGTGTGCTCAATATATCTCAAAGTGGAAGAGTTTATGAACAGATGAAGCGCTGTGATCCAGCCATTCTCTTATATGGCACCTTAAGACCGTTACCTACCTCCCCACCTAAAAAGAATAATATAACACAGCCCCCTGCTCCTAAGCTGCCTAGAGTTCCACCAAGTTACGAGCAACATGTACTAAAGTATGGTTTACCTCATCTCTATGACAACACAACAAAGCCCCATCAGGTTGAAGTCCCGCCATCACCAATCATGTCTCAGTTTTCATCCAGTAGGAACCACACGGCTCAACCAGCAGTAGTCAGAAGACGAGACAAAAGAGGCATGAAACTTGAGCCAGGTGGTAAGAAACGTCACAGTACAGGGTCGTACATTGGTATGTCTCGGGAACATATGCAGGAAGATTTCAGTCAAGAATGGACAGGGGAAGGTGAGGATAGTCAAAATGAGGTCAAAGGGACAACACATAGTCATAGGTCAAAGTTGAAAAATAGAATGATGTATTTCTTATTGAATTTGTAGTCGTGACTATTTTTTATATGGAATGGTCTATGAAATATAATCATTTTTTTGTTTATCTGTTTGAATTTAAAACCTTCGACAGCAGATATTGTAACTAAATAAATTGACCAAACTCATCTCTGTTCAGATGATACCTTTTCAATATGATGAGACGGAATACTGTGAGATGGATTTTATCATTTTTCCTATGCTCTAGTGATAGTTGTGTAAATTTAATAAAGATATTCTTTGATCTCTCTCTTTTTTTGTATAAGGAAGAAGTTCTAAATTTTATTGGCTGGGAAAATGTATTTGATCACTGCAAGAATTGGAAAGAAGTAGGTTTATCCAACTATGTGTAGACGAAGGTAACATCTTTTGCAGTAACACTCTATGCTTTATTTAAATGAGGAAATAAAAGGCTTATGGGAGTTTCTAAAATTTCTGAATAGATGAACAACTTTTCCACTGGTTTCTACAGATTTTTATATAAAAGAAAAAATCATGAATATTTGATCACTCAGACTTGGAATTTCAAAATAGCCAATAATTGTATGGACACTAAGGGACTGCTTCAAAACTCAACCGGCGGCTGACCACCCGGAACTAGCGGTTCAGGGTGGTTGCTATTGTTCATGACATTAGCAACCACATTAGCAAGTGATTTCTAAGGAAAATTTGCTTCATGTTGAAGTAATTATATATGAATCAGTGTTCCCACTTAAGATTTTGACTTTGTCCGAAAGCAAAATAAAGACAAAACTATACATCACGCCATTGCCAATTTCAGAAAGATCACCTCAAAAATGAAAGTAATTTTGAATATAATTTGAATAAAACTGAAATAAGTGAACGTTGTGTATAACCAAAACCCCATTTTTGACTTTTTGTTTTTGGAACCCCTTGCGCCAATTTTTTGAGCATCTGCGCCAATTTTGCTACATATGGCCTTAGTGGGATCACTGGTATGAATTTCTTAGTTATTTTAGTTTCTAAGTTAGTTATTTCTATATCTAACAGATATAATAGAGGTATATGCAATCAAATGTGGTTGTCTGAAGAATGCTCACATCATGAAACTAAATCAGAGCAACATTTTTGTTCCATGAGATATACCTTTTGATAGATGCCCCTTAAATTTTTGAAATAAATTGTTAAAAAACATTCAATTATATAACATTTTCTTATCTTATTAAGCTTACCATACCTGTGTGTGTATTTGCAAAATGTTGGCGAAAGTTGGTAAATGGATTTTTTACTCTTTAGGGGTCATCATGATCGTATAATGTACCATATTATTTAAGCTTATATAACAAATTTGTATAGTATGGTGCCTCCTAATAAATGCCCCTCGTTGGTACCAAGAGATAGTTTTGGTTATAGTTGCTACATTCCAGTTGGGTGTTATATATACATGTATATATATTATTACATCTGATGTTGAATATATCCCATTTTTTAATTTCATTACTTTAACTGTTTCCAGTCTGAATATTTACATTTACTACTGAATGCAGGTGCTATTATTTATTCTATAACATGTAAAGCACCAATTTTAAAAGATTATTTTTGCCGTAGAAGAAAAATATCTTTTCCAAGCATATTGGGCCTGATGCTCTAAATATTTCTAGTGGTTTTGAATCTCTAATGGTGGTTTACTAATAAAACTTCTTTCACCACCATAACCATGCACATGTGTTGTTGCAAAATTCAACGGGGGAGGGGGGGGGGTTGGTTAGGGACGTGCCTCTCGGAAATTTCGAAAGCCACCCATCCAAATACCAATTTGTAAGACAAATTGACCCATCCATATACCAAATCTTCTAAATTTTGAGCCAAATTTAATCAAAAATCTCATTTTTTCTGTCCAAATGTGCTCTATTTTGGCAAATTTGTTTAACATTTTGAGAAGAAATGTCCAAATTTGAGGCATTTGGCGCAAATTTCTAAAAAATTTGAAAAGAAAACCCATCAAAATACCTCATTTTGCAAAGAAAAAGGACCCTATTGGAATACCAGAAAGCCTGATTTTACTATCCGAATTTGCGGCACCTCCCCATAACCCCTTTTGTACTAAGTAGCCCCCCCCCCCTGGGGTTCTTGGACAAGGAAAGGAGAGAACTTTGAACTCGCAACTCACACTCTGTTTGTTGCGCTCATTACTTCATAACTGTCATAAAGTGTCTCAAGTATTTTTGCCATGATTGTAGCCCATTCAACTTAAAAACCATTCATGGTATTGCTTGAAAATATTAAATATCTATATCCATTTATATATGTCATTCCTTATGTAGTCAACAACTGGAACTGGTTAATGCTATTTAAATAACAGTGTAAATATCTTGCTGGTACTGAATATAGTTTATAGAGATTTGATAGCCTAACCAAACCAATGGTTGGATATTTTGCATGTAGATACAGAACCGTAATATATACCAGTAATGCCTTCATAGATACGATATATATGTGATACATCATATATGTGACCCGTCATATCAAAAGGTACCTTAAATTATAGTAAATTATGAGATACGGGCCATTGAAGCTGAGCATAGTCAAAAATCACGTCCAAGGTCAAATTTCTAATTTCATCAGAAACGTTACCTTTGAAGTGTATTCTATCATATTAACCAGGTTCCAACATCCAAAACATAAGACAAATGTTTTAAAAACCAAGATAAAAATCCTTTCTCCATTCAAGTTTTATCAGTACAGAACCTTTAAACTTGATTTTCTCAGAACTATAGTTTTCTGAATCAACCCGATGCCTTTTACCAATTTGGATGTAACTTTGCAATGGAACATCCAATAACAAAAAGCAAGATGTAATTTTAAAGCTTAAAATATAATCTTTCAGATGAGATCAAAAAATCAATTTTCATTTTGGGACCCTTAAGGTACCTTTCGATATGACGGGTCACATATGTTGTAAAAGCTTAGACTGACACTGGTAGCTTCGGACTATACCTGATAAAAGTACCCCAAGATCAGCAGTGTGCATTGAGATTCAGAGAATCGAAATAGAGAAAAAAATATTCTGGAAATTTATAAGATTTTGTTTCATATTGGTGATATTCTCAAAGGTTCATTGGCTGAATTTTACTCCATAAGAAATAACGAACAGCGGTGTTATGCCACTGCAACTCATCTGTCTTAGATTGCTGTACGTTTTGACTTGAAGCTGCATGTAATTAGACCTAACAAATTGTCTGATTAGTGTAGCATAGAAATTTTTGAGCAAAAATATGGCCAATTTTAGGCTAGTTTGAATACTTTTTTCTTTTATTTAAAAAAAATCACACACTTTACTAAATGTGGGTGCTTTTGCCAAACCTACTTTTGTT
>JXSR01S045914.1:16662-31398 GCA_000969725.1 Ophiothrix spiculata
ATTATTATTAATTATATATAATCATAAAACCCCTTAGTTGTTGGTTGCAAAGCCTAATAATTTCATTCCAATCAAACAAATCGGTAGTTTCGGCACTTAACGTGAAATATGGAAGACAATCTCTCTGTTATACTCTCATGCTTTAGAGTGATATTGTTATGTATACGCTAATATATATATATTGTTTTCTGTACATGGAATATTGTGTCTATTTTTGTTTTGTGCATATCCATTTGCCAAATAAGGAAAAAACAAACAAGAGATTAGTCCAATTCAATTCGACTTTTCTTCAATGTATATGCCCCCTCGGCTGCCAGCTGTTAATACTCTGACATGTTTTTACTCAGAATAATAAACATGCACATGAAGTCGTATTAACACTATGGTCACAATAATTCAGTTTTCAGCATAAGAGCTCGCTGATTGAAGACGAGTTCAAAATTCAACTTTAATCGATGTGACCTTGACGGGTTTAATTTTGTTGTTGCAATGGCTTGGTATATTTTTTAAATCTACAGTGCCGTCATGGACCGTAACATGTGAGGCAGACCCAAACGGACAGGGGTCCCAAACTATTCCTGCTGGTATCACCGCTGACTTGGCTGTGAGTGAGGCAGACAGATTCATTTATTGCAGAGTAGCCACAACCGTGACTCGTACAGCTAGAAAGAAGAGGGCAATCGGACTTAAAGGAGACATCGGTGATTTTGATATGGCTGTGGTTAATAGGAGAAAGAAAAGGACTTCTTGCTCTAAAGGGGATATTGATGATCGTGGTATGAAAATCGTTTGACTTTGCATTATTTACTGATTTTGTTTATCGAATTATTGAATAGATCTTTAAAAGTCGCTCGGTGATTTTTGAAATCTGAAATCACATGGAGTATTCATTACGTACATTTAGCCCGTACGTGGATAGTTCCAAAACAGGATCCAGTAACTGAGTGAGTTACGTAATCATTTCGATGCGGAATAGCGATTATGTCAAAGTGTTTTACATCTGATAAAATTTGAATAGAACTGAGATGCGGGGTACTCCAGGCCGGTATCGGGTATTTCGGGTGTGATTCATATAGGGGGAATCTGAGCGTCATGGTCCTTCAATAAGACACGAGCACGAAATTGCTTAGTTTGAAGTACTCGTAGTACGAGCTCTTAAAACTAATCAATTTTGTAAGCATACGTGGCACAGCGCAGAACAGAATTGCAACTCTTAGTAATCGGGTACAGAGGGTCGTTGGTTTGAATCAACTGAGTAGTTTCTTTGAGCATGGTGTTACGGTCACAGATGTTAAATGACCAGGGCCAAAATCACCTTTCGGGTTTTTAAATGAAACAAAATAAATACACTGAACTTTAGAATAAGTTTCAACAATTTTAATACAATTACTTTCTTTTAGCACAGTTCAAACACTTAGTTTTACATTGTATTTATAACTTACAGTTTTGTGATACCGCTGCGAATTCCGCGCGAACCTAGGTTAAGTTTATATTCCACGCTATAGTCCGTTATTAATCCACGGCACAAAGTCATATATCATAAGTCCCGAAATCCACTTGGAAAAATAGTTCCACAATATTCCTGACGACCTCCAACGGCGCTGCAACAATCACAACGAAGCTCTGCTTGGCTTTACAAAATATTTCACAAGCTGGATCCAATGCACATAAAATTATCCACTCTGATAATGCTCCACTGTCTCTTTATCACAAATATCTCCAACTCCAACAAGGTATCGCCAATCTCCATTCAAAATATCTCTAAACTCCAATCTCCATTCGTCTGTATATTGTTCATTGGTCATTGGTCATTGTTCATTTTATTTCCATAACAAATACATATAATATAAAATCAAGCAAGAATTTAAAAATACA
The DNA here is from genome assembly GCA_000969725.1 of Ophiothrix spiculata. Taxonomy (NCBI): domain Eukaryota; kingdom Metazoa; phylum Echinodermata; class Ophiuroidea; order Amphilepidida; family Ophiotrichidae; genus Ophiothrix; species Ophiothrix spiculata. The sequence continues at coordinate 18,538 of JXSR01S045914.1, forward strand.
ATCTACATCAAAAAACATTTAAAAAAGAAAACAAATACAGATACAGTTATGGGGGATAATACTAGAAGGCCAATAAGGCCCGTGGAATGTAATACCCCTTAAATTAAAGAAAAAGAAATAACAACTTACATGTACAGTACAAAAACAAAAGAAACGTACAACCACTAGACAAGACTGGGACAAATGCTCAAAAAGAAAAGTTTGAAAAAGGCGGGAAAGGTGCATTGCTACTCTGAAGACAGACTAAATTATTCATATTTTAAAATGAGTTTCTGTTTTAAATTGCTACGGAAATTTTTAACCGATTTTGAGTTTTGTATCGATTTATCAAGGGTATTCCAAAGATGTGGACCAGTAGTTCGAACAGAATGATCAGAAAAAAATCTTTTGAAGTTGGTATATTGATAATTGTCTCGTTGTCTTGTCGAATAGTTATGGAATTCTGAACGTTTCTTAAAATAATTTGAGAATGCTGATGGTAGCTCATTTGATGCATATTTGTACATAAATGATCCCAATTCAAGAGTATAAATATCGAAAATTTTCAGCAATTTGAATTGGGTAAAAATTGGATCAGTATGGCTACGATAATGACTACAAGAAATTGTTCTCATTGCCCATTTCTGTAACTTAACAAGCTTATCTAAATATGTTTTACACGCACTTCCCCAAATGAGAATGTTGTAGTTTAAATAAGGCAAAACAAGAGTATAGTAAAGAGTATGTAGAATACGTTTAGGTATAAAATGTTCGAGTTTGTTCATGACACCAATATTTCTCGAAATTGTTTTTGATACACAATCAATGTGGTTCTTCCATGTAAGACATTCATCGAATAATACACCAAGAAATTTAGTGTGTTTCACCCGCTCTAAAACAGTACTATCTAAAATTACATTTATATTCAGGTCGCTATTCGAAACCATATATGGAGTACCTAAAATCATAAAATTTGTTTTACTGGCATTTACAGATAATTTATTAGCTTTGAACCAGTTGCTTTGTTGTTCAATTTGGGGATGTGAGTAGAGAATAGTGGTGTCATCAGCAAAAAGTATAAAGTCAAGTACATTGGATGTATTGATAATATCATTCATATATAAAATAAACAGTAAGGGCCCCAAGATTGATCCCTGAGGAACACCACATAAAATATCTTTTTCTGATGACGCAATAGAATTAAATGACACAAACTTGTTTTCTGTTGCTTAGGTAACTTTTGAACCATTGCAGCACTATCCCACGAAATCCATAATACTCCAATTTGTGCAGAAGAATGTTATGGTCGATCGTATCAAAAGCCTTTGAGAGGTCAAGAAAAATACCAACAGTCGTTTCATTCCTCTCAACGGCTCTAGTAACTCTGTCACCAAGTTGTAATATTGCCATATAGGTCGAGTGTTTTGGTCTGAACCCAAATTGTTTGTTATTAAGGATTTCATGAGCATCTAAATAATCAACACATCTATTAAAAACCAGCCTTTCTAAAACCTTTGAAAAACATGGCAATAATGACACTGGGCGATAATTAGAAAATCTTTCAGGGTCACCTTTTTTATATATTGGTATGACCTTTGCCAGATCACCTGAACAATTGTATGTAAAGTTTTACCGGATAGTTAGAAATTGTGTGAAAAGGTGTCATTGTATATTCTTTTTTTTTTTGGTTCAATCTGTAATCTAGAACAAAAGTTAGCCCTATCAAATCTATTTGATGCAAATTTGTCTAGTCCGATTTCACTATTTTTGGATCGGTTCCCCTTGAGTGAAGTGTTATTTATTGTTTTTGGTCTCCTTAAGTGAAGTGTTATTTATTGTTTTTCATTTACTGACTTAACTGTAACATTGTTTACAAAATTACTTTGTGTATACTTTCTGTTCTCTGTGCAGAAAAAAGAACAAATTTGATGGACTTTTAAAGCAGATATGATACATTTTTCAAGATGACCCATTATTTTTTCATTAAGAAACACCACTACTTTATTACCAAAAATCATGAAGTCGAACCAGACACATTTTGTTCTAGATTACTGATTAGAAATGAAGCAAACGGTATTTAAAAGCTCATTTCATTAACTATTATAGAATGACACATTTACATATTTTTAACTATCCAGTACAACAGGGATCTTTACACGCAAAGATTGTGATCATTTTTTGTGAGGCACACTGTAATGGTACCGGTGTAGCAGGCATGTCCCAATTCTTGTTGTCCGGGTTGTAGAGAACAGCGCAGGCTAACAACTCTCACGCAACATTAGTTACTCGCTTTATTCCGTTCTGGTCTATGGAAGACGGACTTAAATTCCGGGGGGACTACGATAGTACTTTCACACCGGCAGGAGCTGGCAAAGTTTTGTGTGCACTTCATTTAGGAGAGGATAACTCAACTGTTTTAGACTAATTTGAACCCAATAAACAATTTAGGATATGTGCCAAAAAATCTCGCCTCTGCGAAAAAATAGATTTTTGCAAAATTCAAAATGGTCGCCAAAATCAACTGAAATGGCTATTGCAGCCATTTTGAATATATAAAGAAATGTGTTTGTCATAATGTTATGGAATGTTAAACACTGTTAGGAGAAAAAGGAACATGCAGATCATATAAAAATTGCATCATAGCATTGTTAGTATTTTAACAATCCAAGATGACCACCAAAATAGCCTCCAAAACATCAACAATCTACAGAAATGGCAAAATATTGGTTTAAAAATTGTTATGATGCAGTATAAGTATAAAAAAAAAATTCTTAATTTTTATGGTATATTTGGATCAAAGGAACATGCAGATCATATAAAAATTGCATCATACCATTGTACGCATTTTTAACAATCCAAGATGGCCGCCAAAACATCAAAAATCTACAGAATTGGCAAAATATTAGTTTAAAAATTGCTATAATGCAGTATAAGTATAAGAAAAGAAATAGTTTTCTTGATTTTTATGGTATATTGGGATACACTGTTGTTTGAACCAAATAGAAATAGGGTCATTTTATTTATAAGTGTCAAAATAGATGGCGCTATTCATAAAAAAAGATGTAGAAAGGATATGCTGGTGTGTACTTAGACACTACCAAAATCAGATATGCAAATGTAGCATCTGACGTCAAGAAAATTTTATTTAATATTTTTAGCCGAAATCTTCACAGATCAAATAACATAATCGATAATCAAATATAATCAATAATTTGAAATATGTATAGCTCCCTCATTTTTGCACAAATCTGGATTTACAAAAATAAAAGAAAAAATCAATCAAAATGAAGTAAAATTTGAAATATGTATAAACGCCTTTATTTTGGCACAAATCTGGATTTACAAAAAATAAAGAAAAAATCAATCAAAATGAAGTAAAATTTTGAAAATTGGTTCAGAACTTTATTTTGCAACACATTGCAATTATTTTTTACTACTTTTCCAACTTTCAGTGAAGAAAAAAAATTGAATTTTTGGTTTAAAATGAATAAATGTCCAGTGGATAAAAAGAACATGTAGATCATTTAAAATGGCATAAAAGCAGTGTTTGTAGTTTTAAAATCAAAGATGGACACCAAAATGGTTGCCAAAACATTGAAACCTACAAAAAATGGCAAAAATATTAGTTTTGAAATCGTCATAACACACAAGTATAAGAAACAATATTTTACTTGTAGATTTTTATTGTAGATAAGAATAAAAGGAATATGTAAATCATTTAAAAATTGCTTTAGGGCATTGTTAGTAGTTTTAAAAACCCAAGATGGTTGCCAAAATGGGGGCAAAAAATCGGAAATATAAAAATTGTCAAAATATTGGTTTTGAAATTGTCATAACGCAGTGTAAATATAAGAAAAAGTGTTTCTACTTATTTAGTATGCTGGATTAGGGTAAAGGAACATGCATACCATTTAAAAATTGGAACATAGCATTGTTAACTGTTTAAAAAATCTAAGATGATCACAAAAATGGCTGCCAAAACATAGAAAATTAACAAAATTTGCTTTAAAAAAAAAATCGATTTTAAAATTGTCATAATGCAGTTATAAGCCAAAGAAAAATTATTTTACTTGATTTTTATTGTAGTTAAGGATAAAAGGAACATGCAAACCATTCAAAAATTGCATCAAATCATCGTTAGCCGTTTTAGAAATCCTAGATGGGTGCCAAAACGGCCGTCAAAACATCGAGAATCAACAAAATGCAGTGTGAGTATAAGAACAAATGTTTTACTTAATTTTTTATTGTAGATTAGGATAAAGAACCATGCCGATTATTTTAAATTGCATCTTAGCATTGTTAGCAGCTTTAGAAATCCAATACCGAGACATTTATCGGAGTGTTTATTTTGAACAAGAGCGATGAAATTGGGTCACACAATTTAAGCTAAAATTAATACTTACCAGTATTATATATTTTAACTGTACCGCTGAAAACAAAGATTGAACCTTTATGTTTTATTCATCCCAAAATCTTACGATAAATATTGATAAAACAGATTTGATGTAGTATGGTTACTCTTGTGTGTCAAATCACACTGAAATTATCGTGAAATTTGACCATATAATGATCAGTGCGCATGCGTAATGCAGCGCAAACAACAGCTTTGAATACGTAGGATATAGTTAATAAATACCAATAGCTCACACAAGCCAGCTCTGTGGCTAAGCGGTGATTACACAAGTTTCTTATGCAGGAGGTCGCGGGTTCGAATCCCGTCATAGTCGTTTTTTAAATTTTTATTTTTTGTTTTTGCCGTGGCGTGTTGATTTTTCTTCAATTATTCACTGTCAGGAATAAAATTCACGAATTTTTGACATAATTTATATAAAAGAACCCCAAAGGCTACTTCTCAGTCAAAAAAACACATGTCAGGTTCATTAATTTTCACATGAAATGCAATATATTTCAGCACAGTGAGGGCCAAGCCGTTCAAAGCTTAAGGTCTGAGCTCCATGCGCGCTGCTGGTATCAGATGACCCGTCGTGACAAATGTGCTGGTTATCTAAATCTTGGTGCCTTGTTATCGCAGCCATTTTGATGGCCATCTAGGATTTTTGAAGCCACTAACAATGCTATGATCCAAATTTTAAATTTAGTAAAAACATTTGTTGTTTTACTTATACTGCGTTACGACTATTTAAAAACCAATATTTTGCAAATTCTGTAGATTGTCGATGTTTTTGTGGCCACTTTAAAACCACTAACAATGCTATGATCCAAATTTGAAGTGATCTGCATGTTCCTTTTATCCTAATCTACCATAAAAGTGTAGTAAAACATTTGTTCTTTTACTTATACTGCGTTATGACAATTTAAAAAACAATATTTTGAAAATTCTGTAGATTGTCGATGTTTTTGTGGCCAATTTGGCAGCCATCTTTGATTTTTAAAACCACTAACAATGCTATGATCCAGATTTAAACTGATCTGCATGTTCCTTTCATCTTAATCTACTATAAAAATGGAGTAAAAAATTGAGGTTTTTTTTTTTATACTGCTTTAATATGACAATTCAAAAACCAATATTTGCTAATTCTGTAGATTGTCGATGTTTTTGTGTCCATTTTGGCGACCATCTTGGATTTTTAAAACCACTTACAATGCTATGATCTAGATTTTAAATGATCTGCATGTCCCTTTTATCATAATCTACCATAAAAATGTAGTGAAAACATTTGTTCTTTTACTTATACTGCTTTATGACAATTTAAAAACCAATATTTAGCCAATTCTGTACATTGTCAATGTTTTGGGGCCATTTTGGTGGCCATCTTGGATTTTTAAAATGCTAACAATGCTATGATGCAACTTTTAAATGACCTACATGTTCCTTTTTATATCCTAACAGTACCTGCCATACCATAACATTATGAAAAACATATTTTTCATATATTCAGAATGATTGCAATAGCCATTTCAATGGATTTTAGCGGCCAATTTGAATTTTGCAAAAATCTATTTTTTCGCAGAGGCAAGATTTTTTGGCACATATCCCAAGTTGTTTATTGGGTTCAAATTAGTCGAAAACAGTGGAGTTATCCTCTCCTAAATTAAGCGCATACAAAACTTTGCCAGCTCCTAGACGGTATTTTCCTATACCTGGCGGTTCGCTAGTCCGAATTTGAAAAGGGTCCGTCAGTCCGAAATTTGAAAAAAAAAAAGGATCGGCGCTAGTTAGAAAATGAAATATGGTACGCTAGTCCGAAATTTAAAAAGTCCCCTTATCCTAAGGTTCGCCAGTCCGAAAATGAAATAAGGTTTATCAGTCCGAAAATATAAAAAGGTAAAAATTATTTCAAAAATAAAAAAAGGTCCGCTAATCAACAAAACAAATTATTTTTCGGACTAGCGGACCCTATTTTCATTTTCGGACATGGTAAAACTTATTTCATTCTCGGACTAGCGAACCTTATTTCTTTTTGGGATTAGCGAACCCTTTTTAATTTCGGACTAGCGGACCTTATTTCATTTTCGGACTAGCGAATCCTATTTCATTTTCAGACTAGCGAACCTTCGGACTAGCGAACCCTTGGACTGGCTAACCTTCGGACTAGCGGGCTGTAATCATATGGTGTTACCTTTGTGTACGTTTGGTCCGAGAGTATCAATGATTTTCAAAGGAACATAAACGTTCTTTTTCCTGTACGCCATATTGCCAGAAATCAGTACATGAATTTTTGAATCAATTGATTCGGGTTTTTTTGTTTGTTTGTTTTGTTTTTAAGTTTGTTACAGTGAATGTAATTTTTCTCGTTTAAACCTCCACACTAAAGGCCAGATTCCTTTTATCCGTTTGCGGTGCAGTTGCGCTGCGTTTCGCACTGTGGTAAGGGTACTGGTAGTGACATAATTGAAAGCACACTATTGAATGGTATCAGGCAGTGGTGTGCCCAAAGGGGGCCGGGGGGGGCACGTGCCCCCCCCCCCCAGTCGGGAGTGACAGTCGGGGGAAAAGTTCCATTCGGGTAAATCGAGGATCTGGACCATCTACCACGAACGAAACCCTCTTCCCGATTCCCGACTCAGCTGACTAAAATCAACCGACTCGGCTTAGACTCTGTTGTTTGTTGTTCACGAATATGACGATTATTAGCAGAAATTAGCGAATTTTCCAATTTTTTTTTGCGCGCTACGCGCATGACAAAAGACTCCATTACTTTTTCATAGACTATTTTTGCCTGTCTAATTGCCCCCGGTTTCCCTATCGTTTTGAGGATCCTGGATGGAAAGCCACTGGCCATCGCCGAAAGCAACGTTAGGAGAGAAAATTAGAGCAAAACAATGATAGCATTTTCATGTATTCACATGGTGGCACCCAGGAAGACATAGCGGGGAGGTGGCACAAATTTTGCGTCCCCTATCCCTGACGAAACTATCAACTCTCATAGTTAAATATCCACTTTTCAGATATTCAAACGTGAATTAGTTTTTTAGCTACAAGTAGCACATTTGTTTCAAAATTTCACGCGCTTCGCGCGATTGTTACTATAAAATTTGCTTCGCGCGTTTATCAAGATTTGATTTCCATGCTACAAGTAGCAAATTTGTTTTAAAATTTCGCGCGCTTCACGCGATTGTTAATATTGTATAAAATTTGCTGATCGAAATTAGTATACAACAAGAACACAAATTATCATTTTCTAGATTCTCAGCTTTACTTTAAAACAAAATCTTCTTAACACTAATTTTCTAACTTATCTTAATCTTTGTCTTCAAAGTAATCGAAACCAGTCCTGCATATGACATCAGCAATGCAGACTACGTCACAGCCAAAGCTGGATTGGACTACGAGCATATAACTCTGAGATTCGAACCAGAAGACTGCAAGGAGGAGGGCTTTATTGTTCCTATCATACAAGATGATAAAGTTGAAGGATCGGAGTTATTTCAAGTGAATGTGTATGATTTAATCGACCCATATCAAGCTAATGTCATCGAGGGCAGAAGAAGACGTGACGCTAAGCATCCGTTTGATCCAGACACAATGGCAGGTTCATATCCATGTGCCACTATCCTGATTCTTGATGATGATGGTAAGTACCAGTGTCCCAAAAATGGTTACATGTAGAAAAATGACCGTGTACTAAAACTATAGTAGTTACAGAAACAAAACTTTGAACAAAGTATATTACAACCCTTTTCTAGATACTCATACAATTTTGATACTACAGCGATATTAGCTTTTGAGTTATCAACAAAAGTAGATGCCTATGTCAGAAACGCATTTGTTCAAAATTCAACAAAATAATAAGCATACACTTTTTGTGATATTTTCATGTGCATTTTCTTCTAAATGATTATGATCAGACTTTATATTAAACCAAATTTGATGCAATTTTTATTGAATAATAATTGAACTCTCTTTCAGTATATCTATTATGCAAATTAGGGATACCTGTATTCCATGCATTCTAGAATGAGGTACTTATATTTAACCTGTCAATCAAGTTATAGCGCGAAAGTTGATAAATACGCATAAAGCACAATCAAATTTTCATAATCGAGTAACATTAATTCTGTAACTGTTTAAACTGCAAACTTGTGTACATTTTGAAATAAATAATCTTAAACTTACAGGACATGTTTTTAAATTATAATTCTCTCTATTTAGTGGCAAAAGTCCAATCGATATTTAGAAATAACAGAAGTAGCCAAATTTTGAATCGGTGGCCATTTTTGCCCAAAATCAGATTTCGACATAAGTTTCAAACCTGTAGTAATTTATCACGTCATAATTACGTAACAGCTTGTCGAATTTTCATGATTTTTGTATCAATGGGAAGAAAAAACCTTAACCTATACTATGGTATACAACAACCTAAGTTTGGGTCTGTCAGTTTCAAGTTCACATGGGCTTGAACAAGGGTTAACATTACATCAAACGAACATGCTTCCGAGTTTGTTGAAGTACGTTTCTGACATAGGTATCTATCTTTGTTGACAATTCAAAAAATAATAAAGCTGTAATATTAAAATTGTGCAAACATATAGAGGTATGTATCATAAGTCATGCAAAGTTTGAATTCTCCAACTGTTATACTTTCTGCAAACGATCATTATTCTACATGTAACCATTTTTGGGACACCTTGGTATACTTAAAACACAGTGCAACATGATAGCAATATGGCAAATGACAGCCATTTTGAATCTGGCGAATTACAAATTATGCCGAAGAAATTTAACTAAACCCGTAATCGGTGTAGCTTCTTAATAAATACAGGTTATAACATAAATATACATTTTCATCAACGCTAAAAAGAAAAGGTATACATTTTTCCTTGTCCTCAATTTATTTCTATTGTCTAATTCGTTATCTACAAAATAAACTTTGTTTCATCCAAATTGATGGTCTACAAGCAAAGATATGGCAATTATGCCGACCTTGTCTTCAAACCTCTGGATAAATACATGCAACCAGAATTCAGCTCGCTGATATATCGCTTATTTTTTTTTTATCATGGAAAATTACAGGAAACGCCCTTTTTGACATGCGTATAAATATTCATGAGTTCGGATGCCCTAGTTTACAAAGCCTGCAAACTCGCCAAAGTAGCATAGAATCTCAAATAAAACTTGCACTTAGAAGCATAAATGTTATGAAAACATTTTGAAATTTAAAAAAAATGAAAATATTGGAAATATAAGTGTCTTTTCGTGTAATTTTGCAAGTGCTAATTTTCCTCGAGTGAGGTCAAATTAGGTCTTTGAGTTTTACCTTAAATCTACGGTTCTGGATTTTATATATTTTAGCCACTTGGTCAAAAGAGAGCGACAACACTACTTTATCAGATTTACTAAAACAATTGCGGTAATTTTGCGTAAAACACGCCTCGCGCAAGATATGTAACGCTTGGTCCAAAGAGGTCAGGCTGAGGTCAAATAAAACATTAAATTTTTACGCAAAACATCATATAACCCCGGAAGTGATCAATTAACCGGCAATGGTCTATTATTAAGTATATGTAGTCAAAACACCCTCTTCAAGTAAGCGTGATCGGATAGTGTAGTGGTTACGCTACTCGTTTTTGATGCGAGAGGTCCCAGTTTCGATTCCCGTCGGCGCCTTCTTTTTCTTTTCTTTTTTTTTTCATTTGAAAACAAAGTATATTTTTTTCCATCGTATTAGATTGATATTCATTTAATAAACTACTTTTACAAAAGAATTTCTTTCGATGAACATGAAAAAATCATTTCCCTGTACCCGTAAATAATATGAACAGTGGGATGCACAGTCAAGCCACGGAGACCGTCTATGGTCAAGCCCGATGAACTGCTGCACGCACATGCATGGTATGGTAAATGACGTCAGATTTGCCAAGATATAGCCCAGACCTCCGAAAGGTGTAATTTGTCGTTTACGATGTCCTCTGTGTTATCGAGATAATGTGATGACCGACATCTTGCCCTTTTCATACTTCTAATTGTACTGAATTTTCCCTTCTTTTAATAACCGATTTTAAAAGTCTTACAGGAAAGATATATTTTTCAAATTTCGTGAATGTGAGGTCTGATACCTAAACTTGCAGTTTATATTAGTTAATTCACATAAAAGTTGGTAATAAATGTAATAAAATGAAGATATTTTTTATTCTTAACAGTCAAACAAAGGCATGTTTTATTGGAAAAACACTAAATATTTTCATCCGTATCTTCATTTTGTATTTGCATAAATCCCCTTGTAATTATAGGGGCTCGATGTCCGAACTATCCAACAGGTCACGTCAAGAAAAAAAAATATCGCAACCAACTTTTTAAATATTGATCGCCAGATCGAAAAATTAAATTGCTCATTAAAAGCTCATTTGCATAGGATCTAAGTACTGGCTGTGGGAATAGTCGGTCTAGAAGGACCACGCCTTTGGGCCTTCTTGATAGACTTGACGGGAATCGAATCGTGAACAATGGAGGTTTGTACAGTCATCCATATAGTCAGGTATGGTAGACATGTTGAAAGACGAGACGGCAGATAGAGAGACTCAAGCTGGTTTCAGACTAGCCTGTCGTGCTGTCGCACGACCATACGACAGGCAAAAATTTAAAGTGCGCAAACTCGACCTTGTCGCATCTCCTTGCCGCACGACAAGCCGATATATCGATTATCGGTTGCGACCATCACGACACGGTATTTTGAGTTGGAATAAATTCAACTTTTCTTGCGACAGATCATTGCGGTAGTATGCAAATGTGTCGTGCTACAGTGCGACAACTCAAAATTGCAAATGTTTTGTCGTGTGCCGCAACGACAGCTAGTCTGAAACCACCTTTACGTTTTCAGCAATTTATTGACTAATGACTCGACTTCAGTCATCATAAGACAAATCACTCATTAGTCCATCACATGCAATAAGATCCAGCATCGTAACTATATTCAATGATATTGTACGAGTCAAAGAAAACATCAACATTTCTGAACTTCTTTAGAATTAAATTTTACCAGTTAAAATGAAAAACGGAGTATCAATTTGAATATGAAATTGAACTGTAAACCCGCAACATGGATATCACGTTATACCCCATTCCGAGCTATCTACCAAAGACGTCGACTTCTATTTAAGATAATGATTTATGTTTACTGAGGGATATGAACAATATATTAACCTCCTTTTGCATATTTTTTTATCTTAGCATATGAAATATAAAAACATGAACTTTAGCAATGTGTGTGACTTTTGTCATTTTTTTTCTCGCTGCATTATTAATTCTGATCGAATCATGAATTGTTTTTACCGGTTTCCACTGAAATAGTCCTTCTAGAAGGACCACGGGCAACAAGCGAATCGAGCAGTGAGGGCTCTAGGGCTCTGGCGCTCTAGGTTCGGTCTTCCACGACCTCATGCCCGTGACCCATTTTGATGGACTGCACTTAAATGGACGTAACTTTTGCAGATGATCACCAAATGAGATCACTTAAAATGCTTTGAGTATCCATTGAAATAGCCTTTCTAATAAAGACAAATTTGTGGCTTCAATGTATTTATTTTCTTCATCAGTATCATTTTCCTTGGACTGCGCTATGTACGTGATGGGTGAAGCTGCAACATCATTGGCATTTAAAGTCAGGAGAGATGGAGTGTTTAAAGCCTCACAGTCAGTCGGTAAGACATGTGCTTATCACACGGTTGTTGTAGGATAAGAGAGATATCGAGGAAATGTTTATTTGTGATGACTCACCCCGAAAAGGGGAACTTTGCGACAGCACACTTTTCGAGAAACTGATGACAATAGGCAGCAAAAAATAAATAAAATAATAAGAATTTCCAGCAGATTTTTTTGTTGTAAAATTTGATCGCCTTGATCAATTTCAATAAAAAAAGTGTTAGTTTAAAGCTTGAAAAATTCTGTAACAGATGAAATGATAAAATCAAAATTGATATCATCTGAAAAGTCCCCCCTATCGGGGTGAGCCATCACATTTATAAAACCAAGTCATACTTTTATCAATCATGGCAAGCCTCGCATGACAAAACTATTCCGAGTTTTTTTCTCTATGTATGCCGAGTTTTGTTCTCTATATCATGACCACTTGATATCTCAACATATCTATTGACCTTATTCAATAGTTTCTAGATAAACCGAGGTCACGCCAATTAATAGCACAGCACATGTACTTATTGTCGATCCAAACTAAATAGACCCTCGGTTTTTCGGATTTTTTCAGTAAATACCAAACTTCAAGAAAAGTCATGAAAGAAGAGCTGTTTGTCTTCTCTTGACCCAGCAAGATTTATAGATTTTAAAGTATACATGTACTCAAAAATGGTCAAATCTTTACAAATTGGACAATTTCAGCCTCGCTTTGGTATGATCTGTTGTGACATCGGGTACCATTAATGATGTAAACTTTTGGAAACTTCCACTAACAATTTTTGTAGGTAGAT
>JXSR01S045923.1:0-13480 GCA_000969725.1 Ophiothrix spiculata
ATAAGATATCCATCCCCCTGGAAATTCTCTCACAGATTGAATTAGCAGATAGGACATCTATAACATTGTTTTAATGATATAATCAAATCTTTCAAAACAGAAAAATTGTCAGACATGGATTTACCTTGCTACTGATTAAAGCTTTAATCAGCCTCAACTACAAAGTCACATGTCAATAAGAAAATATAGTTTGTAGTACAGACATGGGTGTAGAGTAAATAGGGATGATGTTATTCTATTTCGGAAATTGAGAGGAAATTGATGGTAGCTCTTGTCACACTCTTGAGAGGGATTTATGGTGGAAAATGCACAGGCATCAACTAATTTCAATGCAGAATCGGCGCAGTGTAAAAAAAGCATCCCAATTTATGGATAAAATGATGTTGCTCGAGGCGCACAATCCTTAGAGACTTGAAGAATCAATTTATAAAGATATGAATGGAAACAAGAACGAAAATTGTAAGGAAAAATAAAATTGTAATGGAATTCAAAGCCACTATGTAAATAAAAAGAGATGATAAAATCGTGTTATTTGCTGCAAATTCATTTCTGTATAATATTAGAATTTTCATGTGTGAGTGAGTACAACTTGTTACCGGGATGAAACTAGACCTGTTTTGAGACTGTCGGGTACAAGATGTATTGAACAAGATGGAATGTCTCAAAACATGAGCGAGCATAAAATTCAGATCATTTTCAGAAATAAAACGGAATAAAAGGTTTTGTTTTACATACCCACAAGAACATGAAACAAGAGATTCAGAATCTCTATATAACAACTCTAAATAGGCCATGAAAAAGGGAAAAACTTTGCCATAAAATATCTCGGAGATACAGAAAGTTCACCGGTTTCATAAAATGAATAAATTCCGATTCTAATTGAATGACATCAACGTTTAAACAAATAAATATTGATGATAATCGCAGGCGATGGATATACGTGGATATCGACTGAAAAGCACTTGACACTTAATAATATTTGACTATAGATAAAATTGCATCGACAGATAGAGCATTTCTGGAAAATATAAGCTTAATCAAAAACATCATGTTTCATCCATGTATCAATATTAGTAAGTAATCTTAGCTTCCTGCCTCTATGTGATAGTGCAATAGTACAGATAAAACTCGGAAAATTAAAAGCATGCTATAGGAATTATGTTGTAAGCAAAATAAATTGGATATAATTCCAAATCACTCATGGCGTTCAATTTTATGATGTATTTAAAGGTATAACAAATATGATGATGTGATTTAAAATGTTATGTAAAAAAAGGCACAAGATTTGATTAGAAATATCATAGGTAATGATTTGAAATTATAATTAAGCACGTAAATGATTGCTTTAATTTTGAATATTGAAAGAGACATCATGTTTTGCTAGATTGATGATTAACACTTTTATGGTTAAAATATGTAAAATTACATTAAGGGAAAATAGGTAAATACCTTTCCTGATATTCAGTCTTCAAAAAAGGTCCCAAATGCTTTATTCACAAAAATATACAGGCATCATTTTATAGCAAAACAATGACAAAATGTTGATTCAAGACATCTTGAAGTTCTTGCGGTAAGGTTTTAAATCTATAGGCGATAGAACTGTAGACCTGGCATCATGGAAGTACTTATATTCAAAAGAAGACATCAGGACCTTCCCATCATGCATCACTTCCAATGGGAATTTTGCATGGCACTGTGATGAGAGGGTTTAGGTGAAACGCAAAATTTGGATGAGGTCTGCCAATTGTGCAATGTTTCATCCCTAAACCCTCTCATTAAAACCTGAAAAAAAAAAAAAATCTTATTGGAAGCAAGGCATGATGGGAAGGTCCTGATGTCTTCTTTTTTATATTCCTACATCTGTAAGGCATCATGAATACAAACATTCATAAGAATTCAATATTTTATTGCTACGATTGTTTCTAGAGGTGGTTTCTGTTTATGCAACAACACAATACTTTTATCACATTTGAAATTGAAGCTCTATTCAATATAATACTATGCCAAGTTCATACAAGATTGCGGTAATAGTTCAAATTAATTATCAAATGACGGCAAAACACCTGCTATATTTATATCCTTTGCACCTTGTAATTCTTTGTGGTAATAATCTGTTATTGAAATGCTGTATCTTGTGACATCTAACGCATCCCTGCGAGTATTAAGTCTTTCATGATTTTTATTTTCAACGTTGTCACCAAATAAGCGTAACAAAGAAATATTACCAAGAAAAACCTCAAATTGGCTTCTACAATGAATATCATTTCAAGCATCATCTAACCATCAAAAATCTTCAATATAACAGCAGTTCAAAATAGTCATTCTTAGGCTTAATTGCTGGCCCTGTCTTTGGATACATAGCAGTCCCGGGGGTCATTTACATTGATTGAAGGTACGGGTATGTGCCACACTCAAGACCCCTTTTCAAGCCTCCTCTCCCATTCCCCAAGATGCCCATTTCAAGATTACTACAGTTTCAAAGACCCTGATTTTCAAAGAGAGAGATAGCTAAAAATGTGTTGTACATAGTTTTTTAACCTAATTTTTAGTGATTTTTAGCTCTAATAGTCCTATTTTTATGGGAAAAAGCAGTTCCTGAATCCTCAATTCGAGAACAAATCAGTTCCATAGACCCTATTTATGACCAATAATCAGTTCCGCAAGACCCTATATTGGATATCCTGGGTGGCATAATTTTTTTAGTTTTAAATATCTTTGAAAAATATACAAACTTTCAGGCTAATTAAATTTTTGTTTATATTTTGCTTTTCCCAGCAATAAAACTCAAGAGAATCCAAATTACAAAGACAAACTTTATATATTCCTTTAAAAATAAATTTAAAAAAACAAAAACATTTTGACAACTTTTCACCTTCTCATAATCATGTCTATAAGATGTTATAAAAACACTCAACAACAAGCAATCTGTGATGTTTTCTCAGCACATCAAAATTACAAGGAGGGGAGGAAGACGTATACTCTATGCTAAAATGGTTCAGAGTCCGGACGTTTGTTAAATGTCAAGCACGGGAGTCACGATTATGAAGGTGTTAAAAGCGATGCGAGCTGACAGCAGAGGCATGGAGTGCATTTATTATTTATTTTTCGAGGTGGATAACTAGAAATTGTCTTGTTTAAAGATATAATAACAATTGGAATATTCTATTTAAACATGGAAATGACAAATTTTGTGGATTTTTTATAGATTTATTTGAATTCCAATGCTTAATGAGAAGAATCATTCAATGAATAAGGAATGATATTTTATAGATCTGTTGATCGCTAAAACCACCTGACTATAGTATCTATTTTTAAAAATTATCTCAAACAATTCCAATTTTTACAAATAATACTGTCTTTTCTAGGGTCTCTGATTTATAAGAGTAATCTGAGAATACTACTCATGTTTGGTGGCCAAGTTCACAACATGATAATCAAGCATTTACTTAAAAGATTTTGACTTTGGGGATGATGCTATATAGGCCACATCTATCCAGCTGGCAACTTAATGAGCTGATCACTTACAATTAGCATATTCTCCATTTAAAATGTAGTGAATTTTGCAAGGAATTTAACCAAATTTGATATCTATAAAAGAAACTAATTTATATCTTACATGTGCTGTAAAATATCCATATTGCACATTCCAAATTATTATATATTGCTTCATTCCCCCCTCCACATAATTTGTAATTACAATCAAGAGCATACGCCTTTGCTATTCCTGTATGATCATTCAGTACTTCCTATATTTTAAGTGCTAAAAGAAGGAGAAATTCAGGTGTTGGTTTTTTTTTTCAAAATACTTCAATGTGTTCAGAATCTATGCCATCCAATTTCCTGATGAACTCAATTTATTAACAAACAAAAAATATATCTTATAGGTCAATTCAGTCCTTGCAGCAATAAAGTAACAATCCCCCAACCAAAATCGGCATAATTCATATCAATACCCCCCTTGAGTCCCGACTCTCTGGGGCAACACATCAACAACAAAATGAAAATAATCTAAAATACAAGTATCATCTCCTCTGGCGCCTGGCTGTCTACGATATCCCATAATATACATGTAGATCAGTGCGAGATTCTCGTCCTATATCATATTAGCTACCTTGCCTTTTTCTAATGCCTCTCTTCATTACCCAAACCTAGTTATCCATTTTAGCATTTCAAGCCTGGTTGACCTATGTAATTTATCATAAAATAAGATCCGATCTCATCAACCTCGTTTTCCCGCTACACATCTACTATAACCGATCGCATACTGCCTGACTAGTACAATTACCAAGTCTATATCTTACTTTCAACAACACGTAAAAGTGATGTTTCTCCAGAAACGCTGAAACAGTTATACGTGTATTATCTTCGAGAGCAAGATGTTGAATAATTTATTCAAATCGATCATTGTGAATTAAAACTATATAAGCCGCTTTCTAAGCAGTCAACACATATTAATCCATGTTCTAAAGCTCTTTCCTTAATTCACACTGAAATCTTACTCTCTACCTGAAAGACAATCGACTTAACACAAGAAATCCACTCAATTTCATTACAATAAAAGTAAACATTACAAAAGCTTTTGTCAATTTTGCTTTCTACTGTAGATTATGGTGCTATTTGTTCTTTTGATAAAGTGCATTAAGGTAAGTCGCAAGAACTTTGGTTCATTTTACGGAATTGAAGTGCTCCTTGTACGTAGCATAGATCTTGATTGTGGGTTTGAATACAAAATGCAGTGAAGATTGATGGGGTCATTAAGGTATTCAGGCTCTTAATTAAATCATCAATATTTCAATGGTGTACTTGATATATTCAATAGAGCTATTCGAAGTGTAAGATTTGGGTGAACTTTTCCTCTTTTAAAAGATAAAGCTTCTTTTCAAATGTGTCAAACTGACACCATTTTAGCACATTGTACTGAATGTTTTACCATCTCATTAAATTGAATTCTTACAATCTATTCAAATGTTAGTTTGTAATTCCAAGAATTTTTTTTTTTTTTGCGCTTTGTATCTCTAGGCAAAGGCGTGCGTGGTATAAATGTTCTTATTATTTATTTATTTATTATTCACATTAAAATATCTACACTCAAATAATCGCCCATTATTTCATTGTCCCAGGTACTCATTACAAATCGAGTAAAAAAATCTTGTATTGAAAAACCCTTAGAAATAGTGATTCGTAAAAGTTGGGCTGCAAAGCGGGAAAGTAAAATGGTCCGAAGCAAAAAACCCAAAGGTCGGTTCCATGTTAGTTTGTATGAATGCATATCTCATGAAGATAACTCAACAATCTCACCCTAATTAAAAGAATAACTTTGTACACCATACAATAACATCCATTTGACAAAGAGAAATTATAATTCTGCATTATATAAAACCAAGAATCTGATTGGCTGCGGAATAAATCCTAGTTTCTCCGGTGCTGCCTGATGATGCACCTTGAAGGTAAACATTGTCATCCCTAATTTGCAGCACATCAGCAATCCATATAACACAGCAGCCTGTCAAGTGTTGTTTTCATGTTCAAGTTCATCAACATGGGGAACATACAAGACAAGCCCGATTTTTGAGCAGAAATGGCACGAAAATGCACTCTTGAGGAAGAAAAGCCTCCCAGATATCATGGTATGTTTCATGTAGTTTTTACACTAGAATTGTAGTTGGTGTTTATTTTCCAACTTTAAAATGTGGAGGTACTATTATAAGCACCAACTGGATGGGGGAGACAAGTGTGTTGTTGTTGGTGGCGGTACTGGGTTGAGGTGCAAGCACTATGAGGTGCAAGATAGGTTCTTACTCTAATCCCTGGAAAAAGAGGTTGGAAATCATGGTAAAGACATTTATCTTGTTGTAGATTTATATAGGTACTACTTGAATATGAAAGGTTAGCATAAAATGTTCTACCATATTTAGAAATGTCACTGCCTCAAATTTGTTTAGGTACTATATAGGATGTCACATTTAATAAGGTTAATCTTCCGCATTAAAAATATTCTTACTGAGACAATTCAGGAATTAGTAAAATACTTTTCCTACATGTACTCTGTAAACATGTTTTCATCCAATTTATAAAATTCTATTCTTGACTCTGTGGTTTGTCAACCTGGACACCTGAAAACTGTTGGTGGTAGTAGCTCAGGGACAGGGTGTTATTGAACGAAAGTGTAAATAAGAATGGGAAGTCCACTCCTAGGTCAAGATGATCAGGTTTAGAAGTCAAAACAATGGATATCAGTAGGATGTTGAAATTGTCTTATACCCCATTCAGAAAGAACCAAAAAGTCATCTTTAGTCGTATTCGAGTTATATCGAGTTCAAAATTCACTTGTATGTAAACAGTTCAAGTTCAAGTCGACCTAAGTCGTCTCTCAAAAAGTCGTCTTGCATCAAATTTTCAACTAGCTAAAAAGCAAGTTAAGTCGCGTTAGTGATTCGATGTAACTCGACTAACGACGACAACCGATGACTTTTCGTATGTGTGTACACCTGTCCTCTAAGTCGAGTTGAATTCATGTTTACTTCTACAGCGCATTGACCTGGAACAAGTAAAGATCATCTCAATTCGACTTCAAAATCGTAACACATGTGTGAACAGTCATAAGTCGAGTTACTTTTCGCTAATCCAAGGTCGTGTTTGAAATTAAATATGGACTCGATATCAACTTAAGACGACTTTTAGTGTGTTTGAACAGGGTATTAAATTCAACCCAGACCTGTTCATGACAATCCTTGCAAGTAAGAACGGTCACAATTGAAAACTTACAAATACTTTTAATCATAAAATCCTATGAAATTTTCAAATTCTACTGAAAGGTGCCTTCAGATTTGCAGGACACAAATTAAAGGTCTGAACAATAACAACAATGAATCCACAGATGTTAGAGCACCAAGTCCAAAACAACACTTCACTCAGTGTGCATTTGTTTTTTAACCCTGAAATCTATTCCTGTTGTGTCCATGAAGACAGGGTTAAAGTTAGTTGTCCATGATACATCAAGGTCTATTTCTAGGCACCCATGGAAGTGCCAAGAAAAACTTTTGTTTACATGGTTCTGTAATTACAGAGAATCCCTATTCTTGAAAGTCCCATGTTCAGAGTAGTTCCTGAGTATGTGTCAGTACACAAACAAACCCTTATGATTCTGACTCTAGATCTGATATATTGCAGCAACCAAATTTTGGAGTCAAACGCGAAGGTGGGACTGGTGACCATGGCTTCATATGATTTCCTACTATGAAATTATTCTAGAATTTTTGTTTCAATAACTTTACACATAAACCTAATGACCACATCCATTCTCAAGATCCTGTATCCTCAAGAATAACCAATTTCAGTATGAACATGACTGAGAGAAACTTATCCAGTTACATTCTAAAAATGCTCCCGCAACCAACACACCTGCAATCTGCTTACATTCAGAGAAGTACCCGCATAAGATTACAAATTACACCGCAACAAAACACGAACGCACATACCTCACTTTGTATCGCAGAAAGTTTGAACATAGTTCAACTGAGAGAATAAGAACGTAAAACTAGTTCCCATACTATAAGTTCACACGAATGCAAATCTTTTGGCTTCTAATTGTATGGAAATTGCAGCTTGCCCTGGGTGTTGTTGATACAGTGTCCAATTTAGGCTGATTTAACAAAAATACTTGTTCCATGTTCCAGTTTTCCTTTTTTTTAACTTCCAAATTGCCATTTATTTTGGTATAATATTTGAATTAGTTACTGTACTTTATACTCATGCTCTGCACTTGACAAGAACTATTTACATTAAATCGTATCTTCTCAATATGTTGTAAATCTTACTTTAAGCCTTTTGGTCCTGAATTGCCATATAGGTGTATATAGCCCATACTGAATTAATATACACTCAATGCGAATTGGAATGCCAGAGCGTTCTCTCGTAAGCTCCTTTGAAAACGCTTAGGCGTTCTGTCGGATCGAAAGGGTTAAATCTTAAATGTGCAGTTATTTTTAAGTCTTTTCTTTGAAAGGTCCTTGTCCTTTTAAAGATGTTCAAAAGTATTTCAAAAGATTAGTGATCACCAGAGGACCTAGGAATCAATTTTAATCACAAATTTATAATTAATGTAAAATATTATCTTCAAGCTCTTTATTTCTTATAAAATAGAGTCCCCCATCTCTTCTGATTTTCAAGAACCATATTTATTTTCTCGTTTGGCCTCTACAATAAATGAAAGCAAAAGTGATCAAAAGAAATGGTTATTGAAGCACATTTGAGCACATTACAGCCTATGTATGAAATAACATGGAATGTGAATGCAAACAGTGCCATATTGCAAGTTACAAACCAAGGGCTGGAATTCTTGATTTCAAGTTGCACACATATTAACAGGTATATCTTTATTTCATCACGGTAAAACATGTTCAATAACTATACATTGATCTTCAACAGGTATACACAGGTATACACAGGTATATGCCACAAAGACTTTGAACTTTGGACTTTCGCTATACCTCTAGACAGATGAATTTTGCGACCAAACACTATACCATGGAAAATCCTCCCAAAAACAATTTTGTCCAAAAATATTGTTTTGGTGCATTGTTCTATGATAAGAAACCATCCATCAATATACCTTGAAAACAGTTAAAACTACACTCCAAAACCATTAAACCTACCCATATACCAACATCATGTGACCCCCCCCCCCCCCCCGTTACAATACATGTTTGCCTTTGCTATTTGTGTGCCAATCCTGCTACATGTAACCTAGTTTACAAGATTATTGCTGTAACTTACTTTCAAAGTAATTGAGTAGGTTCTTAGGAGCAGGTTTTTCTGAAATTTGGTTAAAATCGTAAAAAAGAATATATAGCCACCTGTCTATTATGATACATAGCATCATATATCAATACATAGCATCATATATCAACAAGGTTATATCATGGGTGATTTTAATATTGATCTAGGTATGAGATATGATATTCAATCTTGGTTTGAAAACTTTTCTTGAAGTATTGTTATAAAATAAGCTAAACATTTATGGTTATAAGTTAGCAACTCTATACATCAGCTTTGTATATCTTGAAAGAGATTTAAGGAGACATGCCATTATAACATGAAGAATAATTATGTGAATCTATGTGAAAGCGAAGTGGGTAACTTGAAGAAAATAAAAACCATGTAGTACATTCCAAGTTCATGCTCTTGCTGCATATGTTGTTATTTTTCTGTAAATCACACTCACAATTATATGCATGAAAATAACAGCTAACAGCAGTCTAAAAAACTGACTACATTGAAATTGTGTTTAGAAAAAAAATCAAAAACAATTTTGAATTCAAATGAGTAATACTCAAGGACCAGGTCAAACTTACTTTAAGATGTTGAAAACAAACAGAACAAAGAGTTTCAAGATTAATTACTGCACTGGAATAATTGAATTAGTGAGAATGCTTGCTGCAAGCTCAGGGTTTTGTTTTCAAATCTGACCTTATATTCACTAAGTAAACAATGCCAACATGAAGGTCAAATTCGGAAATATTTTGTGACAGATTAAAAAAGTTTCATACTTCCATCTCAAACTCCACTGAATATATGACCAAGCAATGAAGAAAACAAGACTTGTGCCAAGTCCAATATACAGATGAGATAGTATGGAGCAAAAAAGCATTCCAAAAAAAAAATTGAAAGAGGGGAAATGGTGCGCCATAGATGGATATTAGGTGTGAGAGCTAGTTCCCCCAAACTAAAATCAAGAGGGCTGTGTGAGAAATCATATACCTTTCAAAATGTTTACTTCTAGCCTATATCTTGGCAAGAGATAATCTTATAGCGTTAAAATTGAGGAATAGTTTCTAACAAGATTTCACAAAGGAGTTTGAAATTGCTTAATTTCAATTGAAATAAAATTTTGAAACTTCACAGAATTTGTTCAATGACAAAATCATTTGATAACAGATCTGAAAAGGGGTGTTTTAGCCTACTCAATATACAGGTGTATCCAAAACAAACTGATTGCTAGACAAATTTAAGCGACAAAATCTTAATTTCATCTCTAATTAGTAGAGAAATTTTAACAGAATCATTATGGCAAAACCATTTAATTAAACGCAATTAGCACCTGTTCAAACCCAAATCAAGGTTGAATCCCAATATGTGCCATTTTGCGAGCAATTAAAACGACCAACCTGTTAGCCAATTTCATTTTAATTACAACTATTTTAAAGAGTATTTAAAAATGAGTTAAATGCTTTTAATTAAAGCTAATAAGGCAATCATGTATATCAAATAAATGTATGGCGTACGCCCGGGCGTATGGTAGGTAATAATGAAAATTTTTCCAAATTCAAAAATAAAATTCTTATAACCATTGTTCTCCAAACTTCAAGTATATGATTAGCACGCACTTCTTGAATGAGCAAAGTGCAAAGTTTCTCCTAATTGAGGTCACAATTTTCACAAGTACCCTGACTTCTTGCCCTCCTTAATTGCATTATGATTAATTAAATCTTGATCAAGTTTCATATAACAAAAAACATTTCTAAAGAAAAACCCAAGTTCAATTTTACATATTAAAACATCACAGGTGAAATTGGATTATATTTCTTCAAGGATCTAGGATTGGATAAAAGTCAGGGCAATTTCGGAAAAGAAACTTAATCCTGCACACGCGTCACTTTAAATTTCATCAATTTTCTAACTAAGATCTTAAATTGAGCATGGTGATAACACCGACACCAGATGTTAACAGATGCCATTTGATCCTGAAAATGTTCTTTCTACTTTTCTTGAGTCTGTTCAAGTGTGAATGAAATTATGTGAAATACCAACATCTTTTATTTTATCACACAAGTTAGCTGGAAGATATATCACACATTTAACCAATGTAATTTCGCTATCTTTTCCTATTTGCCATAAGGTTTCTATCTGTATGTAGTCAACTGTGTATTAAAGGGACTAGGAAACTGCATATTAAAGGGACCAGCTGTGATTAACATGGATTAATAACATTAATTTGTCAATTCAATACAAATTGTGTGTAAAAAGGCAACTGCATTTTAAAGGGACCGGTGATTAAAAACATATAGATCCTTAATTCAAAAAGGGACGATTTTCAGTCACAAAAAAAAATAATATGATTATTGCCTCCTCAAGTTATTTTAAGCAATTCTGGATTTGAAAATAATTGATGTTCTGTTTTGATTTCTTTGTATCGATATGAAGTTACAAGATACAGTTACTTTATGATAACATTGCATCCATTTAAATCACTAGCGGTTCTTGTCAAAACAATTTTGTATCATTTTGCCAAACTACCAATTTGTGAGATGAATCACACACCATGTTTCATACTCTCCATAAAATTAACACTTTCCCTAAATCTGAAGCTTGTAAATCCACTGACATGATAGAAAATATTGAAAACCAGTGTGTTTTAATTTTCTTCACTGAGGCACAATTGATTGATGATACTAATATTGAAACTTGAAAAATTTACTCTACCCTGCTACAGCAGGTAGAAAATCTTCAAAAATGGAACACTTTATGGCCCTTGAGACTTGATTTCCGGTTTATTACCGTCACCTAGACTTGGTCAAGTCCTTTGGGTGTCCCTTTATCTTTTTTTTGGCTTGGGATGGTAATCTTATTCCTTAAGTGTTTCCCCCTTTTTCATGTTTGTTTTAAATTTTAAATTTCTTTTCTTTTTTATTTCAGATTTAAATATAAATTTTCATTTTATTTCTTTTTTAATTTCAGTTTGTATAGTTTTTAATATCGAAGGTTAGATTCCATTTGCCATGTTTATTTTTATACTTCTTTTTTTCATTTTCATCAACACCACAAAGATTCCCAAAATAAAACTGCATATTGCCCTTAAGATAACAGCATTATGTAATATGTTCTTATACATACATCAAGGCTTGTCAAGTTTATTCATTTCCTGGGTCAAAGTCATTCCAAGTCCAACTACTTTAATACTTCAAGGTCCTAACTATCTGTATCAAAATTATTTATCAACATACTACCAGTTCACCGCCAGCTAGTAGAATTACACTTTCATGGAATACTATAATACAAGGGGAGAGGAAACTTTTTCATGGAATTCTATAGACTACATGTACAAGGGGAGAGGAAGAAAAGAAAACATGTTAAACATTAGGCCTATGCTTTTAGTATTAAAAGCCTGCCATGGGCCTCAAACTGAGGCTAACCGTCACCCACCCACACTATGAATTCCTGCCACATTTAGTTTCAAGAATCTTCATAATTCATTATTTATCTAAATTGGCCCTTTTCTGTCCTTTTTGGGGGCTGATTAAAGCAATACTGTAAGATTTTGATCAGAAATAGTTTTGAGTAAAAACAGCCTAAAATGGAGGAATGTGACTATCTAAAACCGTTTTCAAGTGTATTTTGTCAAAAACTTGTTATGCCACAGCAAAATGGATAAAAAGCACATGCGTCCTTTCCTATACTAATACACGTTGAATTAAATTCGGGATCAAGAATATAATTCAACAAATGGCAATAACAGAAAAAGTAAGCATATTTAAGCCAAAAAAGTTTTGAAAGAATTAATATCTACTAAAAACAAATTCAATAAGCTAATAAAATCAAAATTCATGGGTGAAAGGGGGCGCTTCATTTTAAACACTTTATAGTATTGCTTTGATAGTGTTTAAAATGTCTTAACTGGAAATATGATTTCAAAGCATCCATTATCATAACAAACACTTCTTCCCCATGTTTTCACAAACGTGAGATGTAAAAGGCAGTAAGTAACGGTCAGATGTGGATTTGGGTCTGAGAAGGTGGTGATTTTAGTGTGAAATAGAATTAGTCTAAATAATGAATATCGAAAAAGTTACCTTACTTAGCGCTGAAAAAATGTTACACTATTAAAACCGGAAATCAAGTCTCAAGGGCTTCAAATGCATAAAATACAATATAGATGGGAGAGTGAGAGAGGAGATGGGAGAAAAGAGGGAGGGATGTTGATAAGAGCAAGTTGGCAAAAACTCTTTAAGACGAAGGTGTTCACTGGTTTTAATGTGAGAAAGCAACCACCTTTTTACCCCTCAAGTTTCCGACAAGATATTTACTTGTAAATAAATCCTCAGCTGTCTCATCCTATTTTTCATTAAGCAACATGATGTATCCATAAAGGGACCTACATAATCCGTCGGCTTGCATGCACGTAATAAATTAGGTGGCCATCTAATGAAACGCTAGCTTGCCTCACCATGTCTACTAGCTGGACTTTATCTAATAAAACATGGTGGATTGCTGACCTCGTTCCCTCGTTTTCATCTAAATGCACGCTCTGGGTTCATTCACTTTCCTTACTGGACTTCGAGTCCAAAAGCTTTCCTTTGCTTAATATTTGTTCTCCGTTTCCACAGAGAATTGAATTTTTCAAGCAGATAGATAATTTTACCAAAACCCCTTTCTCTAACTAAAGGCGGTGTCACACATCACCGTACCGTACGAATAACGTACT